>PVJS01062169.1:0-10805 GCA_004027185.1 Glis glis | reverse complement strand
GGCATTCGTGTGAATCAGTTAAGAACTGAATCTTTCTCAGTTGAACCTTGAGATGACTGCAGACTTGTAAAGATTCAGAGTCAAAGGATACAGCTAAATCATGTCTGGATTCCTGACCCACAGATACTGTAGGGTAATAAAGGCTGTTGTTTTAAGCCATTACGTTTTGACATAATGTTTGTGTAACAATAATAACTAATCCAGAAGGGAATTTCCTTAACTTGATAAAGGGCATTAGTGAAACACCTACAGCAAACATATATTTAATGCAGACAGATAGAAGGTTTTCTCCCCAACGATCGGGAAAAAAAGCCAGAAGTGGTAGCATACCCCTATAATCCCAGGATTTGAGAGACTAAGACAAGAGGATCACAGGTTTGAGGCCAGCATGTAGTAACTTAATAAGATACTGTTTCAAAATAAAAATAAAAAAAATAAAAAAAGCCTGAAGGTGGATCTTAGAGGTAGAATGCTCATGGGTTCAATCCCCAGTAACTCCCTCAAGGGGAAGAAAAAAAAAAAATCAGGAAAAGACAAGAATGTCTGCTCTCACCATTTTCATTCAATCTGAATTATGTGTTACTGCTAATAAAACAGCTAGACAAGGAAAAGAAAGAAGACTTCCACATTGAAAAAGAATGCAAAAATTTTTCTTTACTCATAGACAAAATGATTGTGTATATACAAAATTTGATGGACTATGTAAAATAAATTATTAAGACTAATAGATGAGATTAGCAAGGTTGCACAAGATAAATTTATATAAATTAATTATGTTCTCATACTTCAAAAACAAAAAATTAGAAGTTAAAATAAAAATTACATTCAAAATAGCATAAAAAATATGAAATAAATATGTGCAACCTAAGGAGTAGTAGGGTCACACAAGGGACTCTGGTTGATAATGGAGAACCCTCAGCGGAATAAGGGAAGTGGTACAAGGGAAGGGGGAGGGCAAGAAAGAAGGGAATTAATGGAATTACTATCATAAACAATATGTACATGTGAAAATATACCAATATCATTCTTGGTACTTCATACGGGTGGGGGGAGGCGGGAGGGGCACTAAGAGCTGTGTGCATATATGTTAACATCAAATAGATATTCATTGCAATGTAAGACTCCAATGCACCAATAAAAGCACATTTAAAAAATATGAAATAATTAGGGATAAATAAGACAGAAGATATTTATAATAAAACTAAAAGGCTGACAAAAATTTAAAACAACCTAATGGATAGACTATTTTCATGGATTAGAAGGCTCAATATTGTTGAAATTCCATTTCTCCCCAAATTGATTTATAGATTCAAAACAATCCCAGTTAAAATCACAGTTTTCTGTTTGCAAAAATTGACAGGCTAATTTTAAAATTTATGTGGAAATTTAAATGACTGTGAAAAAGAAGAAAAATTTTCTAAAATTTACACTATCTGCTTTCTTGCTCTAAAGGTGTAGCAATATAGACAGTGTAGTACTGACATAAACTAGTCAATAAATAGATCAATAAACAGAATAGAGAGTCCAGAAATAGACACCCAAATATGCAGACAATTGATTATCAATAAAGGTCTGTTTTAGCTAGCTTTTCATTGTTGTGACCAAAATACTTAACAAAAATGACTTAGAGGAAGAGAGGTTTATTTTAGCTCATTGTTTTAGAAGTTTAGCCCATGACTGGCCAGCTCCAAGGTAGAGAATCATGGCAGCAGGGCATGGCACAGGAAAGCTACTCAAGGCAACTGTAAAGAGAGAGGAAGGAGACCAGAGATAGATATCGATCCCAAGGGTAGGCCCCCAGTAACCTACCTCCTCCAGCTACACTATACCTACAGTTACCCCGCAGTAAGTCCATTCAGATGACTTATCTATCAGTGGGTTAGTTCACTGATGAGGTTAGAACCCTGATTCAATTATTTCACCTCTGAACATTTCTGCACGGCCAACACATGAGCTTTTCTAGGGGACATCCCATATCTAAATCATGACAAGGCATTTCAGTCAGCATTCTCACTGCTGTGACCCAAAATACCTGAAAACGGCAACCTAGAGAAAGGAAATTTATTTACTCACACTTCTGGAGATTTCAGGGTTTGAGTCCTGTTAGGCCAAGTCAAGTTTGCAGAGCTCAGGGGATGGTGGTGGGAAGGAGAGAGAGAGAGAGAGAGAGAGAGAGAGAGAGAGAGAGAGAGCAAGTGCTCTGCTTTCCCATCATAAAGGCAGGAAGCCAGAGAGAAAGAGACAAGGGGAGGAAGGACAGATACATAGTTTCCAAGACCACACCCCCAGGGACCCCTCCTCAGCAACTGTCCCTGCCTCCAATGTGGCTGCTTTACCCATGTCATGAGTTCAAGGGGACATTCTAAATCCAAACCATAGCACAAGGTCTATAGGTATTTCCATGGAGAAATGAGAGTCTTTTCAATAAATGATACTGCAAAATTGAATATCCATATCCATGCAATAAAAAGAAAAAAGTACTGTACTAAAAACAGATAGCCCTCCTTCCTCCACACACACAAATATGAATAGATTCAACTTCCTTCGCTTTGTTAAACTCTAGTAAGAACTTATAGCAAACTTCATGTTTATTGATAAAAAGCATTTAAACATTCCTATAAAAAAGACATGTTTTTAAAAGTTAAAAGACAACTCTCTCAGATATAAAATGAACTTGTATTAAATCAGTTATGTGACTACCAGACAAAATTCATTTGTATCAACATAGACTAGGATCTACTTCTTTGCTCTAGTACAAGAATAATTGACTTTGCAATCATTTTTCAACATTATTACATCTACCCCTTCAAAGTTGTAAAAACGATTAGTCAATGAAAAGTCAAAGTTACAAGTATTCTACATGGTGGGAACATGAGTAATTTAATCTAAACTTTATTTTATATATTTTGGCTAATAAATCATATTTGCAAATTATTTTAGAAGTTTTAGCTGCTATATATAATTGTATAATCTTTTTATTTATAATGTTGCTTCTATTATTTTATATATTTAGACAAGCTACTAACTACTTCTTTGAAAAATTAGTCTTAATTAATGTTTACCAAACAAAACACTTTAAAATTGTAAGAAACCTGTTTACAGTGACATGAACCATAAACTCAGCACAGAAGCCACTGTCTTAAAATCTCACCCTCCATGAGTCTTGGTTACTGAGGCCTTGGATGCAATCCTATGTTTAGTCATGGGTTTACTGGTCCATCCTCTCCTTCAGTAAGTTTCATAATGATGGGAGCGAAGGAAATCTGTCCACCCACTAAGAAAAATGTAAATTATCAGACACCTAAACAGTTTATCAGTAGATGTTTGATAAATACATGAATGGTTGAATGTAAGCATTCACATTTTTTTGCAGTGATCTGTGTATTCTGCATACACAATTACTTGTATTTCTGCATATCAAGTGAAAAACTTTTTAGATGATGTAAATATAGTTATTTTCACTAATAAAAGAATACCATCATGTTAAGGGTGATTAAAATTTAATTGTGGCCAAGTTCTGCATTTTTTGAAAATTAAAAAGAGCTGACATCTAAATTCCCTTATGTACAGGTATCAAGCAAAAAGAACTTAGCATCTTCGACATGTGTCCCTAAGATATGGGAATTAGGAGTTTCAATACGTGAGCGATTCCATACTGCCTGTAAACAGTTCAGATGGAGAATCTCAAACTCCTGCTCTCATCTTTAACATCAATACACAGGAGCCAGGCTCTGCTGCTCTGTAGGTGACTATGTCTCACACATAAATCTGTCAGAAGATTAGGAGTGGTTCCTTAGTTCTAGGGTAGCCCTTAGCATATCTTTGTTTACCAGTAGAAATTTCCACCCAAACTTGCTGAAACATTAAAAGAGATTCATTTTTTGGTTTTTGTTTTCCCAGCCACAGAACTTAAAAACACATGTGGTAGGAAACAATTTAGGTCTAATTCAATTAGAATTCCAGTCCTTTGGAATTCTCTAAGCTCCTCCTTGCCCATGTATGTCAGCTTTGGCCTCAGGCTGACTTTCCTCCAGATGAAAAGATGGATGATGGCTGCCAGTACTACGTGTTGCCTTGTTCACAAATATGGAGAGATATCAAGAAAATCACTCCACCATAGCATTAAACAAAATTTCTGAGCTTCCCAAGGATTTAGCCCTCCTTGAACCAATTATGTTGCCAAGGAAAACCCATGAGCTAATTGTTGTATATTTGACGCTCTCTGAACCAATCCATATGACAAGAACCCACACCTGAAACTCAGGATGAAGTCAGTCCCACCAAAGCAACACAGCTGCTGTCTGTAGGGAAAGGGCTGGAACTGTTGATGGCCTGTGCTACAGTGTTGAGCAAGGCCTCAACATTCAAATGTTTTAGAGTATGCTTTCATGTTAACAAGAATACCGCCTTCTATTATTCTTGAATCATATTTATCTGGACAATATTTGGAAGATAAAGGCATTCATTCAGTAAATAGTAATGACTGACTCAAGAAATATTCTAGGCACCAGAGTGCTAACCATACTACTTCAATTACTGATAAATAACTTGTCTATATTAGGGGGAGGTTTTAATAAATAACTTGTTTATTTCCTAACTAGAAATAATCTACCATTTTCTTTCTCTCCAACTTTCAGGAGACAACACATGATCCTTGACTTTCTGAGTCTGGCTTATCTCATGTGGCATGCTGTTCTCCAGTTGCATCCATTTTCCTGTAAATGGCATAATTTCACTCTTCTTTATGGCTGAATAAAACTGCTCTGTGTGTGTGTGTATATATATATATATATATATATATATATATAATTTTCTTCATCTATTCACCTGTTGATGGACACCTAAGCCAATTCCATAAATTAGCTATTGTGAATTATGTAGATATAAACACGGGTATGCATGTATTGCTATAGTATGCTAACTTTTTAATTCTTCTGGAAAAATACCAAAGGCCGGGCATGGTGGCGCACGCTTGTAATCCCAGTACTTTAGGAGGCGGAGACTGGAGGATCCGGGTTGGCGACCAGCCTCAGCTCTCTCTCTCTCTCCCTGTCTCTCTCTCTCTCTACTTAGTAAGGCCCTCTGCAACTTCGTGAGACCCAGTTTCAAAAAAAGTATAAAAAAATAGGGCCGGGGGTGTAGCGTGGAGGTAGAACGCCCCTGGGTTAAATACCCGGTACGAAAAAAAAAAAAAAGGAAAAATACCAAGGAGTGGTATAGCTAGGGCGTGTGGTGGATCCATTCCTTGTCTTTTGAGAAATCTTTGTGCTCATTTCCATAGTGGTTGTATAATTTACATTCCCACCAAAGTGTATAAAAGTTCCTTTTTCCCTGCATCCTTACCAACTCACTAACATTTATTATTAAAATTGTATTCATATATATAAATATATTACATACATACTGGGGATTGAAACCAGGGACATTCTACCTCTGAGCTACACCCCCAGCCCTTTTTATTTTGAAATGGGGTCTTACTAATTGCTGAGGGTCTCCCTAAGTGGCTGAGGCTGGCCTCAAACCTGTGATCCTCCTGTCTCAGCCTCCCAAGTACTGGGATTACAGGCATGAGCCATCACGCCTGGCTAATTTGTATTCTTGATGACTGTCATTCAAACTGGAATGAGATGAAATCTCAGTGTAATTTTGATTTGCATTTCCCTGATTGCTAAAGATGTTGAACATTTTTTCATATTTTTTAGAAAAATGGCTCTTTAGTTCACTTGCCCATTTATTGATTGGGGTTTTTATTTGGTGGTAAGTTTTTTTTTTTAGTTATTTATATATTCTGGAAGAGTAGCTGGCAATGATTTTCTCCTACTCTGTAGACTCTCTCTTTATACTCTTTCTTTCTTTGCTGTACAGAAGTTTTTAACTTGATAACATCCTATTTATTCATTATTTCCTGAGCTTTAGAAGTCCTATTGAGGAAGTCATTGCATATGGCTGTATGTTGGAGTGTTGCCCCAGGTTTTCTTCTAGAAGTTGCAAAGTTTCTGGTCTAATTCCTAGGTCTTGATCCATTCTGAGGTGGTTTTTATGCAGGGGGAAAGATAGGTATCTAGTTTCATTCTTCTACATATGGATATCCACCTTCCGCAGCATCATTTGGTAAAGAGGCTATCTTTTCTCCAACATGTTTTTGGAATGTTATTAAAAGATAAGACTGTATCGGTTTTTCTCTGTCCATCCATTCCATTCCATTCCATTCCATTCCATTCTATTGTTCCACATCTTTTCTTATGCCAGTACCACACTATTTAAATTACAAGAGCTCTGTAGTATAATTTGAAATTGGGTAGTATGACGTTATCAGCAGTGCTTTTTTTGCTCAGTATTGCTTTGGCTAGTCTGTGTCTTTTATTTTTCTATATGAATGTTAGAATGTTATTTTTCTATATGAATGTTTTTTCTATATGAATGTTTGTTTTAGTTCCATGTAGAGCAAAGCTCTAGATGATGGCTGGGGAGAAAAAGGAAGAGATAGAAGTCCCACAATACCCTTTAAGGACACACCCTCAGTAACTTAAAACCTCCCACCAGGCCCTACCTCTTCAATGTTCCTTTCAATAGTGCCAAGCTGGGGATCTTTGGGAGATATATCTGATCCAAACTAGAGCATCTAGTAATGGCGAACTTGGGGAATAAACAATTTAATATTACCAGACACATGTAGCCATAATTCTAGCCCACAAGTAACTTCAAACAGACTTGTTTTATTATGTGGCAAGTGGAAGAATGACCTGCAGCTAGAACAAGTTACCTGCTTAACTTGAAGACTCCTCTTGTCTCTGTACCCACATCTCTTAATGTATCCTTCGTCTTTCTCCACAATAAATCTTACTAGTATTCGTGCTATTTTTCAGACAAGCTGACTTGCATCCACTTTGAGTCCTTTTTAACATTCACTTTTTCTTCCCCCTGTTCTGGTCCTTCCTGTGGCATTTATGCAAAGCCTTTCTTAATCATGCTCACAATTGTTATCTCAATTGTTATCACTGTCTTTCATTTCATCCTCCTTTGTTTTCTTCACTTGGACTTATAGTACTTCAGAGCATTGTATAATCTTTTACTAATCCCTATTATGTACTAATATTTTACTTGTTTATTCCCTATCTTTCCTATTTAAATGTAAGCTAAATGATAGCAGGGTCTTAGTTTTATTTACTTCTGTGCCTCTGTTTATAGTAATGTCTAAACAGAGTGCAAACACCACCTTTTGTGGTGAAAATGCTAATTCAGAGCTAGAAGCTGCTATCTGAGTTATGTGATACAAGACTTGTCATTCATTACTTTTATACTGAGGTTTTGGATACTTACATATAAATGAGTTATTGTATGGGAAAACACTGAAAATTATAAGGTTATATGCACTTCAAAATCTTTCTGTATTAAAGAATTGAGAAAAAAGGAAGTTGTTTGATGAATGGATAGATGAATGGAAACAGAGAGATGGGAAGAAATGTTGGTATGTGTAACAGAAACTATGGTAATAGCATGTCACCAAATAGCCCCTCTAAAAATTAAATAAATACAAATTTGTTAGAAAACAATAATAGAAGGACTTCATCTTTGAAAATAGTTATCATAGCTATTATTTCCTGAGTGTTAAGCTATATGCAAAGGATTATACTAAATTCTTTATGCACCTAATTAGCTTAAGTCTCACCAAAAACTTAATATGTGGTTATAAATTTGTTCCCATCTTACAAACGAAGACACATGCAAAGAGAGATATAATGAAGTTTCAAGGTCATCCAGCCTTTAAGTTGCAGAGTAGGAACTTAAACCAAGTTTGTTTAACTAAAAAGTCAGTGGGCCTCTCGGATATTATGTACTGCCTGTGAATCATTATGCAAGTTTTCTAGGAATTCATCACATGAGACCCCTTGCATTTCCTGATCTGATAAATGAGTGTGACCTGTCTGGAAGAGTTCCTAGAGTGAGTAGATGACTCAAAAAAAGTTGCTGAAAACAGCCAGGGGCGTGGTAGCACATGCTTGTAATCCCAGTACTTTGGGAGGCGGAGACCGGAGGATACAGGTTCAAGGCCAGCCTCAGCTCGCTCACTCTCTCTCTCTCTCTCTCTCTCTCCCGGTCTCTCTCTCTCTCTCTACTTAGTGAGGCCTTCCACAACTTTGTGAGACCCGGTTTCAAAATAAAGTATAAAAAATAGGGCTGGGGGTGTAGCGCGGAGGTAGAACGCCCCTAGGTTCAATCCCCAGTACCGCAAAAAAAAAAAAAAAGTTGCTGAAAACAACAGGATCCAGAGTGAAGCAATACAATTTGCAAAGCAGAGTCATGGAGAGCCTCAACCTTCCTCCTCCCCCCTTATGAATAATTAATAAAACTGGATAAGCTATTTTCATTGATTTTTTTCCAACTCTGTCTCCTCCTCTCTATCACCCTGTTTCTCCTCTTCCCATTTTCCCTTTCTTTTCTTTCCTCTTTGTTTTTCTCTCTCCTCTTAATTCCTTTTTGTTCTTGGCTCCTCTATTCTTTTCTGTGTTTGCCTTTTCCAAGGTCCTACTTGTTCACATGTTTTTGAATACCAAATCTACCATGAACAAATCTCCATCTGCTGTAGAGGGAATGTTCATAGTCCCCTAAAATCCATGTGTTGAAGTCTTAACTCTCAAGCTGATCATATTAGGAAATGGGGCCTTTGGAAGGTGAGTAAGGAGAGCAGAGCCCTCCAGAATGGGATTAGCATCCTATAAAGACCCCAGAGGACTTGTTTGTCCTTCCTGCTGTATGAGAACACAGCAAAATCATGGCAGTGTATGAATCAAGAAATAAGCCCTTACTGTGTACCAAATCTTCCAAAGCCTTGATCTTATATTTTCTACCCTCTAGAACTATAATAAATAAATTTCTGTTGTTGATAAGCCACCTGATTCATGGTACTTTTGTTATAGCAGCCTGAATGAACTCAGACAACATCTGCTTGAGATTTTTTGTAGTGATCCACAAAAACTACCACTACCCCACTGTACCCTCAAATAAGCTATGCACATTACCCCTATCATTCAAAAGTGGGTGATTTTAAAGTCCCAGTCTATAAAGGAAGTGTGCCTTTCCCCATCTTTATGATGCAAAAGTTTGAACTAGTTCTTTACTGTGTACTCCTCCACCTACAGAAAAACTCTAAATTCTATGCATCCAATAAATCTTTATGGAGAAAATAATTGCATTGCAAGCACTATGTTAACTGCTTTGGTAGCTAGCAGGTATCCTACAATCTGCTTAATGGTACATTAGACTAAAAACAGGTGTTCTGAAACTCTAAGTCTTGGTAGTTCTGTGAACCAACAGGTCACACAACCATTCCCATTGCAGTTGAGTGTTGAGTCTCTTGATACTTCTAACAACAGAGGAAGACAGCTGCTTCTAAGAGCCCATGTGATTAGATAACCTAGATAATCCAGAATAATCTCCCATTTTAAAATCCTGACTATAAACACATCTGCACATCTTCTTGATTGTAAGATAACATATTTAAGTGGTTCCAGGATTAGGATGAGAATATCTTTGGGGGCCATTATTCTGCTTCCTACAAGGGCTCTTAAAGCTAATGTTCATATTATGATGGAGATCTATAACTCTTAGAACTCCCCCTGCAAAAATAAGTGCAAATAATTTTTTATTTCTACCTTCTTTATGTTTACATGAAACAGAACTGTCATTGGCCAAAGGGACTTAAAGCCAACATTACAGAAAGTACTAAGAGCAAATGAAGATAGTGGAAAATGAAACATCTAGAGCAATAAACTATTAATGTAAACATACTATGAATCCTAGTTTTTTGAGTAAATAGCACATGTATATGATTTAAGGATTATAAAAAACAATAAAAATGTATATAGTGGAAATGTTCCCACATTTGCTCTCTCAATAAAACAATTATTAGAGTCTGGTATATCCTACCACACTTTACTTCTGCATATACAGCAAATATGAATGCACATTCCTGACTTTTTTCATCATTCAAAAGAAAATACCCCATATGTAGGTCTGTGCCATATATTACTAGGTAGAAATGTATTCATAGGGAAATTTTAATATCAGAATATGATTTTCTTCATTCCTCATTAGAAGGACATAGTATTCCATTTCATGGATGTTTTCTAAGTATCATATCAATAGGCATTTGGTATAATTCCAATGCCATTTATAGAACAGTCACTTCTGTGTTGATTTGCAACGAATGCTTCCTTTATGTTTAATGTCAATATATCCTTAGGCTTATTTCTCTTTTAGACTTTAAGATATGTGTTAATATTAGGTAGCCCTTTTCCCCCCTCATTGCTCTTCTTTTTCAAATACTTCCTTTTGTTTGTTTACCTTTCCATATAAAGTTTCATACCAAAATTTTGGGTTTATAAAAATCTATTGATATTTTTATTACTTTCCATAAAGCTTATAAATTAACTTAGGGAGAATCCCATATCTTTACCATGTTGAGTCATAACATCCAGCAATATCGTATTCTATTCTACTCATGTTGTTTCTTTTTACACTAGATTTCTTACATGACTATGAAGATTATCAGTGAATAAAGACAAGGTGTGATTGGTTACTTTGGGGTATTCACAGACAGTGTGAAAGAGGTATTTAAATGAGGGGCTGGCTGTGAGTACAGTGTTTACTTTATGCTTAATATTAATAATAAGAAAACACTCTTATCTTCTGTCTGGGAAGAGGAAGTGAGTAGTGTTGGGGCTATTGAAAACCATACTTTTTGGCTTACCATATCAGCATCTTTCCTCTTCTTTGCCATTCTCCTACACACACACACACACACA
>PVJS01062168.1:0-10805 GCA_004027185.1 Glis glis | reverse complement strand
AGTGCCAAAAAATAAAACATAAATAAAATAGAATGCCCTACACCTGCCCTGTGTGGTGGCACATGTTTGTAATCCCAGTACTTGGGAGGCTGAGACCGGAGGATCCGGGTTTGTGGCTAGCCTCAACTACTTAGTAAGGCCCTCCACAACTTAGTGAGACCCTGTTTCAAAATAAAGAATAAATATATAGGGTGGGGGGAGTAGCTCAGAGGTAGAATGCCCCTGGGTTCAATCCCCAGTACTGAAAAAAAAAGAATGCCCTACACCTGTATCCAGTACTTAGGAGACTGGTACAGGAGGTCTCATGGAGACACAATTCAAAGGAATTGTGGTCTTCCTTTCCACCCCCAACTCTTAGATCTAGTTTATACCCTGATATCCACAACTTCCAGGTACCCCTCACCCTTGGCTTTTTGGAAGTCCAGGCATGTTCAAGTTGGATTTAGAATTGGAATGCTATAAAATCCAGTCTCAGACCCCACCTGTTCTTTTGATTTTTGTCTTTTGGACTCCTCCTTTCTCCTGATTATCCATTCACAAGCTGGCCTGTGGGGAACTTGACCATGATTGTACTTGACAGCCGGGCTCCTTCCCTGGGGAAAGACAGTGTGCAAGGTTTAAAAACAACCTGAGTTTTCTTCTGGCAGTGTGGGTCATATCCACTATTTGGGATTAAAAAGTGCCTGTTCATGTGTAAGGCAAGGTTGTCAGACCTGGGGGAGGTGTCCTCATAGAATGAGCCTCATCCTTGTCTTCCCCAGTAGCACTTGGTTACACTTCTGGCACTGGAAGGATGGGGGTGGAGGGGGTGGCCCCTTTGTTTGCGGTAGTGCCTGGTCAGTTCATCAGAGTGGGCAAATTTCCACCCACAGCCATCCCAATCACCATGGTAAGGTCTCACCTGTGTGGGTTCGCAGGTGTGCCCTGAGATGAGAACTCTTGGGTATAGATATTGCTGCAGCCTGCGTAATCACAAGTATGAGTGTATTACCATTTGGAGTGATGCCGTGGATTCTTGTTCTTAGCTAGTTTAGAAAAAGTTAGTCAGAAATGCACTGTTGCAAGCTTAAGCAAAGTTTTATTATTACAAAGAGAAATGGGGGACAGAGTAATCAAAGTACTATGCCAGAGGTGACGTAGTGGAGTGCCTTGAAAGTAAGGCACTGATGCCTTTGAACATATACAATTTTTATAAGAATTAATTATCTCTTGTTTCTTATCCTGCTTAACCAATAGTCTTCTTTTCCCACCAAAAGCAGGTGCAGATCAGCCAAGTAAACCTTTTCTGCTAGCCTTCTTTGTTCATCCTCACAGGGACGGATAGGTCTGATATCACTGATCAAAAGGTGTTGCTTGGTTAGGAAGGTCAGTGGGCTGTATGTTAAAAGCCCGCTTTATTCTGTGATTTTATTTTCATTTAAGTTTAAAGCATGTGTCTTGCCCACCTGTGTCCTTGATGAGTTCTCAGCATCTCCTTATCTCTATCTGCTAGAAGTTACTTATTATATTGAAAACTTGTTTTATAATAAAGAAAAGAAAGAAACAGGAATATAGTCTTTTAAAGTATGGAGGATTTGGGATTATAACTATTTTGTGTAATTAGTAATTCATATTGGGTTAATATAGCTTGCTTTTTCATCTTTTAATGTTAGTCTTAGCTGTTGTGAACGTCTATAATTCTTTTCTAATTGCATGTGTCTGTGCTTGTAACATTCAGTGTTTAGCTGGGCTAACAGCCAACTTTTAGCTGACCAAGGTCAACCTTAGATACAGCTCTTGGCTGACAATTTAGAGACACAGAAAAGGATTTTATTGTTCTCCCTGAGTATGAGAGCTTGTTGTCACTATTAGAAATTGATACCTATTAGCAATCAATGTGGGCCCAATCCCCATCAAGTGGCTGTTCTTTCCCAAGGCCACGACCTTCTTCCCCTCTTTGGCTTTGGGTCCTCTGGCAGGCCAGAACACGATAGAAAGAGCTCTTGGTAGTGGAGTGGTGAGACGTGGGCTGCATCTGGTCAAGCAGGAAGAGTGTGTAGCTGGGCTTCTGATGGGAATGGAATGCTGGAGGAAGCAGCAGGGTAGGGTGACAGTCCCAGCTGCTCAGTTCCTACTTTTTTATTCTTTATTTTGAAACAGGGTCTTGCGAAGTTGCTGAGGGCCTCACTAAGTAGCTGAGGCTGGTCACGAACCCGGATCCTCCGGTCTCAGCCTCCCAAGTACTGGGATTACAAGCTTGCGCCACCACAGCCAGCTTTAAGTTTTATTCTAGAAAAGTCACTCATCTGAGATATTAATACTTGTAATTAAGTTTTAATACTATGAAATAGAAATCCTATGAAAATTCAGGCAAATAATACTATGAAAGTTCAGAGTTAGGCCGGGCATGGTGGCACACGCTTGTAATCCCAGTACTTTGGGAGGCGGAGACCGAGGATCCGGGTTCGTGGCCAGCCTCAGCGCTCTCTCTCTCTCTCTCTCTCTCTCTCTCTCTCTCTGTCTCTACCTAGTGAGGTCCTCCGCAACTTTGTGAGACCCAGTTTCAAAATAAAGTATAAAAAAATAGGGCCGGGGGTGTAGCGCGGAGGTAGAACGCCCCTGGGTTCAATCCCCGGTACTGAAAAAAAAAAGAAAGCTCAAAGTTATGTAGCACATTAGGAATAAAACACCCGTGTCCTTGTTATGATTCAGTAAAAATCAGAATTTAAAGAGCTTTCTTCCAAAGCCTGCCTAGGAGCCCTCTGCTTCCTATTCCTCTCGGATTTTGAGTTGAGGCAACCAAGATAAGATGACATGGAAAGGATGCCTTTAGCACATCTCTCAGTAGACCAATAATCTTGGCATTGCATCTGAAGCTTGCAATGCCTGTCTTGCAGTCAGGAGAGAGGGAGTCCCCAGAGGAAAAGGAAAAAATTTCATCCACAGACAATGATAAGCAAGCAACATCTGGATGAAAATTTTGTGTGCGTATCTCTCATTTTCCAAGACTAAATGAGCCCATGTTGTTCTTTGCACACCAACCATAGCAAACAAATCTAAGGCCCCTTACATTGATCCCAAAAGGGCAGGGCCTGGCATAAAATAAAATGAAGTGTGAAAACTAATGTCATATGTGAATGGAAGTCCTTTCTGTGGGGGGGGGGGACTGGGGATTGAACTCAGGGCATTCTGCCTCTGAGCTATACCCCCAGGCCTTTCTTTGTTTTTAATTTTTTGTTTTGAAACAGAGTCTCCCTAGGTTGTTGAGGGTCTCACTACTTGCTGAGGCTGTCTTTGAACCTGCAATCCTCCTGTCTCAGCCTCCCAAGTACTGGAATTAAAAGCCCGTGCCACCACGCCCAGCTTCAGTATATATTTACTTATGATACTGAGCATCGAACCCAAGGACATTCCACCCCCAGCCTTTTTAATTTTGAAACAGGGTCTCACTAAGTTGCTGAAGGTCTTGGTAAGTTATTGAGGCTGGTCTCCAACCTGTGAACCTCCTTTCTCAGCCTCCCAAGCACTGGGGTTACAGGTGTGTGCTACTGCACCTGCAATTTCTCTACCTTCTTAACCAGCACTGTCTTCCTTCCTTCTCTCCCTCCCTCCCTCCCTCCCTTCCTTCCTTCCTTCCTTCCTTCCTTTCTTCCTTTCTTCTCTGCCGGAGACCTGCTCCAGTGAGGTCAGAGTACTCAAAGGTGGGTGAGGAGTCGGCACAGGAATGAGAAATAGGAGGCTCAGCAGTTCAGTGAAGCTGCAGGTGCTGTCTCTGCCCAGCAAGCATCAGACTTTATTTTTTATACCTTTTTTAATCAGGAAGTCTTAACACTAACAATTTTCTGCTTAGTACATCATGAAAAATATTTTTTACTTAGTACATCATGGGACTCTTTACAGTGCAGTCATTTACCCAGAGTTATTAACAACCCATTGTACAGATGGTCACACATGTTCCCCACCAATTACTCAGGTTCCATGCAAACTTGCATTTTTTCCCACAATGTCAACTTAGCTCTTTTAATCATTTGCATTGTTCTAGGAAATATTATGCCACAACTATACTTGTGCTAAATGTTAGAAGTTATGGATAATGTGGTTAACTAGGCCTTACACCTATACTTAAACTATATTCTATTTTAATGCCATTTATGCTTATATTCTATACTTTATTCTTTGTTACAGGCTAATAGTACTGGCTTGTTTGTTTTCCTAGATGGGGAATTCAGAGCCTCCTACCTATCCAGTAGGCAGGCCTCCCTGAAGCCATAATTGTTGGTACAGCAGGTCTTTGTTTATGCCCAGTCACCGAATCGTTCTGAGCACTAACTAATATTTTACAGATTGGCAGGCAGTACTCATTATCTGGTTTAACTCCCTTTTCCTGTAAATTATTTCTATACTGGGAACAACAGTTTTCCTGCATTTCGCCTGAATTTGAGTCATTCTGTGTAAACTGAGTTTTTGGCATAAGTCCTACAATTCCCGTCACCAATACCACAATTATTAACAATAATAGTAAGATCACCAACAGGCTAGGCCACCATTAGAGGATGTCCATTCTGTGATAAGCCTCCTTCTGCTGTGACTTTGTCAACCAGCCGAAGAAACTTTGGCTTCGCCTTTTGGTCCCGGCATCTCCCACAATTATTAACATTAACATTAAGGCCACCAACAGGCTAGCCACCATTAGAGGATGTCTGCTCTGCGACAAACCTTCTGCTGTGACTTTGTCAAACAGCCAAAGAAACTTTGGCTTCACCTTTGGCCCCAGCACTTCTCTTTCTGTTTTTCATTATAGCCATCCTGGGTCTGAATGGTGTCTCATTCTGAGTTGTTGGGTTTTTCTTTTTTGTACTGGCAATTGAACCCAAGGGTGTTCTACCAACTAAGCTACATCCCCATTCCTTTTTTTTTTTTTTTTGTGGTAGTGCGGATTGAACCCAGGGGCATTCTACCTCTGAGCTACACCCCCAGCCTGTTATTTGTTAACAGGGGAAGGAGAGGTGCAGGAGGAGAAATGTTGGCTTTAAAACAGGCTATCTGTGAGCTGCCAGGGTCAGAAGCAGGCCCCCACTATAGTCTCAGTAACTTAGTGAGACCCTCAGCAACTTAGTGAGACCATTTCAAAATAAAAAAGGCTGGGGATGTAGCTCAGAGGTAGAAGGCCCCCAGGTTCAATCTCTGCCCCATGAGTAAATGGGAGTGAGGATTTCAGCCATGAGGCCAATGGACTGCTGAAGTGAGGCAGAAAATGGGACAGTACGTGACATGCAGGAGCCCTCAGTCAACACCCATCTCCTTTGCCTTTCCTGTCTTCTCCCCCACCATGGCCTCTAGAGACTCAGCTCCTTGAATGCCAAGGGAGGGTCTGAGGAAGCCCATGTTGGCTTGAGCGGGAAGTGCTCGTCCCAGCTTGGAGAGCACCCATTTGACTGTCTCACGTACTCCCCTCTCCCCCTCAGATTCAGAATGGTATCTGAATGGAGACGACAACAAAGACAGCACCTTAAAGATTACACCAGGTCCCTTGGAATGTGTCCCCTTGCGGACAGATCCCACCGAGCCAAATACCATGTATCCAAACTGGGCTGGTCCAATATGATAATCTCAGTGTGCTTCCAAGACACGTCTCAGCCCTCAACAATTATTAGCATTCAGGGAAATGCAAATCAAAATGACTACACTGAGATCTAACAACAGGTAGAATGACAAACATCAAGAATACAATCGTACATGCTGGTGAGGATGTGGGAAATAGAAACTCTTATACACTGTTGGATTTTAAATTGGTACAATCACTATGGAGATCGGTGTGGAGGCTTCTCAAAAGATTAGGAATGGAACCACCATACGACTCACCTATACCAGCCTTTGGTATCTTTCCAAAAGAATTCAAGTTAGAATATTATAGTAATATGTGCATATCCATGTGTATAATAGCACAACTCACAATAGCCGAATTAGGGAACCAACCTAGGTGTCCGTCAACAGATGAATGGATAAAGAAAATGTGTGAAGCTGGGTGTGGTGGTGCATACTTGTAATCCCAGTACTTGGGAGGCAGAGACCGGAGGATCCGGGTTCACAGCCAGCCTCAGCTACTTAGCGAGGCCCTCCGGAGCTTTGTGAGACCCGGTTTCAAAATAAAGTATAAAAAATAGGGCTGGGGGTATAACTTGGAGGTAGAACACCCCTGAGTTCAATCCCCAGTACCGCAAAAAAAAAGAAGAAAATGTGTGGTATATACACACAGTAAAGTTTTACTCAGCCATAAGGAAGAACAAAATTATGTCATTTGCAGGAAGATGGACAGAACTAGAGACTATCATGCTAAGTGAGATCAGCCAGTCTCAGAAAGGCAAGGGTCATATGTTTTCTCTCCTATGTAGAAGAGAGAAAATAGGAACCATAAGGGACTTTAGGTAAATGAGGAGAGAGACAAGTAGAATAGTGGAAAGGGATTGGTGGAGGGAGTTGGGGAGGGGAAAAGAAGGATCAAGGAAGGAAACAGTTCAAAGAATGCTGTGTCCATGTATAAAGGTAGCACTGCTAATCTCACTAACATACCCTGGGAGGGAGGAGGAGGGAGTGGGGCGGGATGCAGGAGGAAACACACCAAGTGCTGTGTGCATGTATACTAGTAACCATTTGAACCTCACTATGATGTATAATTACAATGTGCCAATCAAAGTTTAAAAACAAATCAAAGAAATGTGATAGAGCAATTAAGATGAAAGCTCCCTTCTCTCAGCCCCATAAATGTTAATACCGTGTCCTATGGTGTCTTAGGGAACAGAGTTTGTTACCATGATGTGAGTGGCTTGCTACCTACCACCCTATTTCTTTATTTATTTTGCTGCTGGAATTAAATCCAGGGGGCTTTCTACCTCTGAGCTATACCACCAGCCCTATATTATTCTTTTCTTGTGAAACAGTCTTCACTAAGTTGCTGAGGCTGGCTATGAACCTGTGATCCTCCTGTCTGAGTCTCCAAAGTACTGAGATTACAGGTGTGAGCCACCGCACCCAGCTTATGATGAGGTCTTTAAAATCCCAAACTTAAAAATTGTTTTTACTTAAATTGAAAAAGCCATTGAAGCACCCTACTTATTTTAATTTCTAAACAAGTTAGTATCCACAACCCATAGTCTCCACAACCCATAGAAGCAAAGATGCTTCTAGAGTTTTTCTTATTCTTTTAATTAAAGTGGAAAATGTCTTGGAAGCCCAAAGGTAAGACAGCCCAGCAGGCCATGCCTAGCCATGATTGGCCATGTTTTGCTGTGACCTCACAAAGAGCCACTGTGAGGGCGTCTCAAGTGTGGCTATATAAGGACCTGGCCACAGCTTGGCATTTGTCCGTGAGTACAGGGAGCCCATGTGAGGTGACCTGTGTAGGACTGTAGCTTTGATCTTATTGCATTGGACTGTTCGATATTTGGACTTGGATTTTGGACTCTTGGCTCTGATAACCACTGGGGGTAATGGGTTCTGAGGTAAGGCCAGGCCCATCGACCATCTCTCACTGTGAGGAGGTCCTGAAGGGGCATTATGCCATGCTGGGGGAAATTGGCCGGGGCACCTTTGGCCGCATTCACCTGGGGTGCCACATACTAACTGGTAGTCAGGTGGCTGTGAAGGCATTAGAAAGATCAAAGCATCTGCTCCCCCTCATCACGTCTGAGCTGGAGATAATGAAGACCCTTGCGCACCAACATGTGGTCCAGCTGCTTGAAATTGTGGAGACACCGAACCACATCTTTATTATCATAGAGTTCGTGAGCTGGGGGAGGGGTGCTGCCCATTGGCCTGAGGGAGGAGGAGGCCCGGTGACTGTTCAGACAGATCCTGAGGGCGGTGCGCTATTGCCACCAGGAAGCCATTGTCCACAGGGACCTGAAGCAAGACAACATCCTGCTGGACCAGGAAGGCAATGTTAAACTGATCGATTTCAGGCTGAGTCACAAGATCGCCACCGGGCAGCAGCTCAAATCTTTTTGTGGCACTCTCCAATTCTGCACTCCTGAGTTGTACCAGCAAGAAACATATGGCCCTGTGGTGGACATCTGGGGCCTGGGCAGCATCCTCCACTTTATGTTAACAAAGACTCTCCCCTTCAGTGGTACTGCCTATGAGGGGCTGAAGGAAAAGGTCGTGCAGGGAACCTACGAGGTGTCCACTCGCCTTTCCACTGAGGCACAGGACTTGATCAGGCAGCTGCTCACAGAAGATCCCGCCCAGAGGCCGATGGCCCAATAAATTCTGGAGCATCCATGGCTGATCCATGGCAAGTATTTAACACCTCCTCCCAAGCCAATCCCGAAACAGCCTAACCTGTTGGTCTTCCTGGTCATGCGTTGTCTGTGGTATGACCCACACCACACCTGGATGTCTGTATCCAACAAACGATTAAGCCATCTATGGCCACCTACCAGCTGGTCGAACATCGGGTGAGCCAGAGTGTGCTCCGGGTTAGGCGGGGACACCATAGGGGCGTTGTGCCACCTCCAACGCCTGGAGATCCTGCCTTCACTCTCCCCCCCCAAGTGGAGAGCACATGAGCCTGCCAGGCCTACCAGCCTCAACTTGCTGTGTGAGCATTTGCTGGGCAAGGAGTTGGGGAAGAAGGGGCCAGAAGACACAGCCTGGCGGCCATTCCCCTGGGCAGTGTGTGGGGGAGCAGTGACAGCTCGGCTGCCACTCCACTGTCCAGCCTGGAGGAGAGCGCCAACAGCCTGCCCATCGTGATCCTGCCCCTCGCAGAGGAGGGCATGGAGAACTTGCCAGTGACGGGCCTGTGCACCCCAGAGCAGAATAGGCAGAGCCTGAGCCCCAGTGAGAGGACACCCACCCCCAGCATGGCACTCCAGCACAACCTTGAGGCCACTGCCCCTGACAACACACAGGGCTGGCAGCTGTTTGGCCAAAGAATTCTAGGCAGAATAATGAGAGCCTGCTGCAGCTGCATGATGGCCCCAAAGATTCGCCCTGGATCCACCGAAGGAGCACAAGTGAAAGGCGAGCAGAAGTGCCCCAGAATATTTAACAGTAAGGTGTCTCCATTAAAAGCAGGCCACTGATATGAACAACACCTAATAGAGAGGACACAGAGTCAGGGCAGAAGGGGGGCAGAAGACAAAGCCTGCTACCATTCCCCTGGGCAGTGTTGAGGGGACTAGAGACAGCCTGCCTGCCACTCCACTGCCCATCCCAGAGGAAAGCGCCAACAGCCTGCTCATCAAGAGCCTGTCCATCATTCACCAGCTCCACCTGAAGGGGAGAAGACAGAGCCCACCTGCTGCTCCACATTGGAGGCATGGGGAATGATGGCTCAGGCCGGCCCCCCATTCTGCCATCCATTGCAGAGGAGAGTGTCAATGTCAAGAACCTGCCAATGATTGGCCTGTGTACCCAGAGCAGAGTAGACAGAGCCTGGCTGCAGTTCCTCTGAGCAGCCCTAATGAGAGGACATCCACCTCAGAAGACACAGCCTGCCTGCCATTCCCCTGGGCAGTGTGTGGGGGATTAGTGACAGCCTGCCTGCCACTCTGCTGCCCAGACTGGAGGAGAGTAGAGAGAACCTGCCTGCTGTTCCCCAGTGGAGACTTTGGGAGCAAAGACACAGGCAGGCCCCCTCCTTACTCCAGCCCAACTCAGAGGAGAGTGCAGAGAGCCGGCCTGACATTCTTCTGCACAACAGCTCGGAGGAGAGTAGACAGAGCCTGCCTGCTGTTCCTCTGTGAGGCCCCAGCAAGAGCACCCCCACTCTCATCAAGGCACTCCAGCATAGCCTTTTGGCCTACCAATCCAGCTTGTCCTCCCAGGACCTATTGGCAGAAAAAGACTCCAATTACATGCACAATCCTGATGTGAACCTGTGGTCACCACCGTGATAAACAATCAGGGCTAGAAGCAGGTAACCTGGAGAATTGTGACCCAGATCATAAGGACCTGTTGCTGTTGCCTGCTCGCCCAAAGATTTGCCATTTATCCACCCATTAGCTCTGCTTAAAAGGGAGCAGAAGTGCCCTAGACTACTTACTTCTAAAGTGTCTCTAGCCAAAGCAGGCCACCGAGATGGACAACACCAAGCAGGAAACCTATTCCAGCATTTTCATTCATGTATGCCTGTATTATGTCATTTTCAACTGATAAATGACAATTGTATGCATCTGTGGGGTTTGGTGTGATAGATAACTCTATACACTGTGGGATGACTAACTCCTCCTAAATAACATATCTCTCAGCTCCCTGGTCCAGTCACTGTGGACTGGACCACAGTGGACTCTGACATTCAGCAGTTGGAGTGAGATTATCCAATCTATTGGCTTTGAGCTCAGCCACAAAAACACTGCCAGGCAGCAGCTGCAGTCCTCCTGTGGCGTGCTCCACTTCTGCACCCTTGCGTTCTACCAAGATAAACCATAAGGCTCAGCGATGGACATCTGGGACCTGGGCATCCTCCTCCAATATTTGCTCACAAACTCCCTCTCAAGACAAGACCTTTAAGAGGCTGAATAAACAGGCCTTGCAGGGAGCTACGAGTTGCTGGCTCGCTTTTCCACAAGTGCACAAAACATAATCCATCAGATGCTCCCTGTAGATTCGACCCAGAGACTGTTGGCTAAACCCATTCGGGGCACTAGCTGAGCTAGTGTGAGTATTCACCAACTCCTTGTGAGCCGCTCCCCAAACACCTGAACCCCAGGATCTTGAGGGTCACGTGTTGTCTGGAGTACAACTCACCAGATCTGGCTGTCTGTGTCCAACAGAATCATTGACCACACAATGGCCACATACCAGATAGTGCAAACAGGGTGAGC
>PVJS01062167.1:0-10806 GCA_004027185.1 Glis glis | reverse complement strand
TGTGTGTGTGTGTGTGTGTGTGTGTGTATGTTCTTGGGGATTGAACCCAGAGGCATCCTACCTCTGAGCTTCACCCCCAGCCTGATTTTTTAAAGTTTTATTTTAAAACAGGGTCTCACTAGGTTGATGAGTCTCACTACTTGCAAGGCTGTCCTCGAACCTGCTATCCTACTGTCTCGGCCTCCCAACTATTGGGATTACAGGCATGTGCTACCATGCCCTGATTATACAATTTAAAAAAATTGAATTAATTACTGCTTGGTTTCCCTTCCCTTCTGCAAATCGTTGTCTGTGAATCTCCAGTATGAACAAAAGGCTGGGATTAGCAGTATGCATGCTTATTAAGATATTTCCAAATGCCTTTAAAAGAGTGAATAAAGTAACTTTTCTCCAAGCCTCTTTTCCCCACATTCAGAGATGCCCTTACCTGATACTGCTAAACCAAAGGGAAAGAAGCCTCTTTGCAGAACTCTGGAGAAAAGCTCCTCTGAGAGCTGGAGATGGGAGTTTGACTCAGAAAAACAAACCCCAACAGTACAAATCGCAGTTCCTTGGCAGGGTGTTGCCAAGACGCAACCGTTGCTGAGAGAAAAGAGGCGGTCGCTCTGCTAAGATTGACAAAGCACCATTACCAATACAGTGTCCGCTCTCTAACAGTATCTTTTAGAGCGGGTTTGTGATTGGTTGTCATGATGTGATGTCATCCAACGTTAAGCGGCTCTTCTGCATTTCACCACTAGCTAGGAAAGAGTTGAGCAACTTAGGCATACTGATGGCGGGGGCCGGGTCTGACAGGTTCGGTCCGGTCCCACCACTACCTTATCGGAAAGAGAATCCTTTTGGGGTGCGATCTGTAGGAGCAGGGGGTGCAGAGTTTCTGGAAACTGCCCTTTCGGAAACGCCTGGGTCGACCCGCTGCAGCGAGCTGGCGCCCTCCTGGGAATACTTGGTCCTGAGTGTGGGGAGGAAACTGGGGCCCTTTGGGTCTCGTGGACGTCCCAGAACTGCTAACGAGTTGATTGTTCCTCTTGCCAAAATAACTTCTGTATAAATTTGACTCAGACTGGAAGTGTGAATCTCTGGGGGCGGCGGGGGGAGTTTGAATTCCCGAGTGACTTTCAGGTTCATTTTATCTGTGATTACGGGTCATCTGGGATCCATAGAGCACAGTTCATCTCTCTGAACAGTTTCCCCTCTTTCCTTTAAAAAATAATTGTAACTGCCTTATTTATAAATCGGCAGAATTTAATAAAGTAATGCAATTGCCATGATTGATCTAAATTAATTTTTATATCCAACTTAAATATTTAAGAAGAGGCTTATAAATTTATAACATATGAGACTCAGTCCTAAATGAAAATAAACTTTTATATAGTATGTGGAAATATCATGTTATTTCAAACTTCTGAAGAATTTTTGTTTGCAAAATCCAAATACATTTACTATAGAAATCACGAATAAACAATAAACACCTAGGGAAAAGTCTTACCTAAACATCGTTAACGACCTTTTCCTAGGTTCGTCCACTCCCTGACACTTAGCTTTCCCCTAGGCTGGGTCCCGAGTCCTCTTTTATCATTATTTGTGCCCTCCTGGTGGCATCATATCTATTCCCCTTAGCTTCAAGCATCACCTCTAAACACATCAGTGACTCATTTCTGTATTCTCAGCCTAATGCATCTCTTAAATTCCATATCTGAATTTCCACTAGCTATTGGACATTTCAAACTACCTGTCTAGTTCAGATCCTGATGTTGAATAGTTGCTAAGCAGATACTGAATGTATGAGTGAATGATTGTATTACTGTACCACAGACACCACAACTTAGCAGAACCAACGTCAACTCATTATCCTTCAGATAGCTTTCAAAAACGTTTTTCTTTATTTCCTCTCTTAGGTATTAGCACTGTCTGTCAGTTTGCAAAACTAGAAATATCAGAGTTTTCCCTGACTCCTTTCTACTGCCCATTGTGGGAAACTGTTCTAAGTCTAAATAATACTGGCTTAAGGATTTATAGCTTTTTGCTTGCTTTGGCAGAAGACTGCCTTTCTTGAGGGAACTGAAGACAGTGACCTCGATGCCCCTTCACTATCTAAGCTATATCCGTCTGTTTTACTTGCTTTACTTAAGGGCGGACTGCCCTAAGGAGGGAGCTGAAGACAGCAACCCCTGCCACACCTGCAAAACTGCCAGATAACAACTTATCTTCCAAAGCATTCCTAACATAATGCTCTACTCTCTAGCAAGAGACAGTCAATGATTTAATGACCCAGTCTTAATTCTGTAAACCTGTAATAAAAGGAAGAGCTGAGTTTCACTGGGGAGTTTGGTTCTCTTGCCTTCTTCCCTTTCACCTCCTCGAGACCAAGAATAAAATCTCAAGAGCATTTTTTCATTGTGTCGTCCAGTGCCCTGCTGGTACAGAGCCTGGCAGCCTATGGTCAGTATATTACTAAGGCCCATAATTCTTCTTTCCTAAACATCTAATGATCCATCTCCTCTTAGCCACCCTCTTCTTCTCCCTTATTTCAGGTTTGCATATCTTTCACCTAGATAGTAGCAATAGTCTCTTGGATTGTTCCATCTTCTCCTTTCTAATTTATTTGCCAAGTTGCCATGGAGTGTTCTAAATCAGAGACCCAACCCTGAAATCAGCTCCTTAACCATCCTCTATCTGAATATGAAACCCTGAGCAAAATGAGTTCTGAATGCTGCCTATAAGATATCTAGAAGATAGTATTTTTCTAACCTCATTTCCTGCCTCCCTTCCAGTGCAAACCACATTCAGTCCAGGGCCTTTCATTGGAAGACCTCTAAGAGCAGAGGGGAGTGAAACCTCCGTGGTCATGGTTGGCAGTAGGCTGATGGTAATAAGGACTGTATCTTGATATAGGTTTCTGCAACTGAGATATATTTGTTTCATATAAAGAATTCATGAAATTTTTGCATTCTGCTCCACATTTTATTCATGTGGTTTTGTGTGTGTGTGTGGTGGTGGTGGTGGTGCTGGGGATTGAACCCAGGGGCATTCTATCTCTGAGCTATACCCCAGCCCTTTTTTTCATTTTTGAAACAGAGCCTTGCTAAGTTCCTGAAGGTCTTCCTAAATTGTGAGGCTGGCCTCAAACCTGAGATCCTCCTATCTCAGTCTCCCAAGTACTGGGATTACAGGTGTGCACCACCACACCTGGCTCATGTTTAATTTTTAAAAGTGTGTAAACCACTATCAACTAGAACTGACATAAAATTGAATAAACACAAAGAAACATCAGACAATCTCATCAGACAGATGAGATGTGACATGCTCATCTCGTGGTTTTCCATAGTCCAATGTACTGTTGCACAGGCCCTGGAGTTTGTGTGTCCCAGGTTAAAACCAGAGCTCTGGTTACACAGGTCTCCTAATAGCTCCCCAGACATGCTGTTCCTCACATCTGTGCATCTGTCCATCCTGCTGCCTCTACTCGAACCTCTACCTCAACCAGTAATGCCTTTCTTCATCTTACTTGATAAGCTCCTTTCTACTTTTAAAAACTCAAATGTCCCCTTCTCTGTAAAGCCATACAAGCACCCAATGGGAGCAGTCCCCCTTTTCTCTGCTTTTCCATTAGAGTACTACACTGTGTCACAATGGCTTCTTGACATGGGTATCTCCCCTTCCAGATTTTAGGGCTGAGATAGTGTCTCATTCTTTTATGTCTCCACGGTCTAACATAGCATCTGATGTATTTAATAAAATATATGTTTAATTCATTAGTGGACTTCTTGAAAGCAAGCCTAGAAGAAGCTAACAAAAGCCTCTTTATAGTCTTCCACAGAATTTCTTTTTTTCTTAAAAAATTCATAAGTAAGGATGATAACCTTGTGATTTGGATGAGAGACCATACCCTTCTAACATCTTTTCTTCAGAGATAACCCAAGGGGATGTATGTTTGGAGGAATGAGTCATAAGTCACAATACCAAGAAAGCTAGAAATTAAATGGAGAATGTTTAGTGATTTCTTACAAATGCATGATTGTCTGACAGAAATGAAACATCATCATGGTGGCTGGCGAACTCTTCCAGGCTCTTCCACCAGATGCTGAATTAAATTTGCCTGAAGCCTTAAGACATTTAAAGGTTAGTTTTAGTTTTATTGGTGGAGTGAAGATGTAACAAGTGAAGAAGTCACAGCTGAAAATACTTCTCTGATGATTTAAGGACAATTAGATAAATTTCAGATTCGGTTTACAGAAGATAACCTGACAAATTAGATATGAGGTAGATTTCTACTAACTATATGTCTTAAAAGAGTTGGCCCAGAAACTATGGATGGAAGACTCTGTTTAGAAGTCTTTATAATGTTTTGCTTTTCTGCATTAGTATGCCAAGAAGGAGAAAAGATAGGAAGAATCCTTGTTTGAGGCCTAAACTGCTAGGACTACTACATGTTTTCAAAATGCTTGGGGGGAGATTATTACAACCAAGTACATGAGGAACGGAGAAGCATCCCAGAAGACAGGAAAGCCTGACCTGGGAATAAAGCTTTAGAGGTTGAAAGAAAGGACCGAGTATGGCAGTTCTAGAAAAAATGGAGCTCAATGAGAAATTAAAAAATGTGCAACGCTAAAGCAAGGAGAAAGGCATTCTTGCTGCTTCTACGGAGAATGGCCTGAGTCTACTGGGGATTGAGGAGGACACTGGCCCCAGCCTGCCCCAGCGTTTCTGGCCCTTCCCAGTAGGGAAGGCAGGGCCTGCTGATCTGCAGGCTATCTATAGGCGGCAGACCTCTCCAGAGGGGCCAGTTCAGGAGCTGCAGAGGAAAAAGGTGGGGCCATGGAGCCGCAGAGTAGACTTCTCTGCGATGTAGACTATACCTGGAAGAGTGATATATTTCAATTATATGTAATAATGGTTGCTACTTATTATAGGCATTTTATAATAAAATTGTTAAAAGAAGGAAGCATTGATGCAAAATAAATTCTAAAATTATTTTTAAATAGAAAATAAAAATAATTAATATTTTTAAAGTTATTCTGTGTGTGTGTGTGTGTGTGTGTGTGTGTGTGTGTGTGTGTGTGTGTTACTGGGGATTGAACCCAGGGGCATTCTACCTCTGAGCTACACCCCCAGCCCTATTTTATTTTATTTTTTTTAATTTTGAAATCAGGTCTCACTAAGTTGTTGAGGCTGACTGCAAACCCGAGATCCTCCTGTCTTAGCCTCCCAAGTACTGAAATTACAGGCATTTACCACCATTCCCAGTTCCAAAAGTTATTCTTTAAATGAAGATTTTAAACACATAAAACAATTGCTTTATCTGATAGGTTTCATCTTTGCTTCATGAGAAATTTCTTTGAGAGAAAATTTCTCTCATCCTGCATTTGATGTTGGTTCAGTTGCTCAAAGTGCTTTCAAAAGCATTATCATGTTGGACGATAGGACATATGTTGCTTTAGATAAGTTAATTGACTTTTTAATAATGAAAATTCTTTATTCATTTGATAAGGACTTATATATTTAGGTGAATACAGTCAGGCATCTATAGTAACAAAGATATATTCTGAGAAATGTATCTTTAGGTGATTTTGTGGTTGTGTGAGCATCATAGAGTGTACTCACACAAACCTAGATGTATAGCCTACTACACGGTTAGTCTACACGGTATAGTCTTTGCTCCTAGGCTACAAACCTTCATAGCATGTTACTATGCTGAATACTGTAGGCAATTGGAACACATTGATAAGTATTTATAAATGTAACATATTCAAACATGGAAAAGGTATGTTACAAATATGGTATAAAAGATTAAAAATAGTACACCTTATAGGGCACTTACCATGAATGGAGTTTGCAGGACTGGGAGTTTCTCTGTGAGCAGTGGTGAGTAAATATAAACACTGAGGGCATCATTGGACATTGCTGTAGTCTTTATAAACACTGTACACTTATGCTACATCAAATTTATTTAGAAACATCTTTTTAATACTGAATTAACCTTTTCTTACTGTAACATTTTTACTTTATAAACTTAATTTTTAAAAACGTTTTGACTCAATAATAGCTTAAAACACAAACACATTGTACAGCTGTACAAAAGTATTTGCTTTGTATTCTTATTCTATAAGATTTTTTCTGTTTGTTATATTATTATTATTATTATTATTATTATTATTATTATTTTACTTTAGAAGACTTATTGTTAGAAACTAAGGCAGAGTGCCGGAGCCGCTGTGGCTGAGTCCAGATTCCCCTGCTGTGCCCCATGCTCGCTCCTCTCGCACTCCCGGTTCCTTTTGGTTCTGAGCCCTGAATGGCAAGTCTCAAGGATCAGTTCATTTGAATCTTCTTAAGGAATAATAGCCTTCTCCCAACCCTGAATAAGATCACAGTTGTTGGAATTGGTGCTGTTGGCATGACCTATTCCATCAGAATATAAACGAAGGCAGATGAACTTGCACTGTGTGTGTGTGTGTGTGGGGCACCGGGCATTGCATTCTTTCTCTTAGCTACACCTCAGCTCTTTTTATTTTTTGTTTTGAAACAGTATCTCAGTAGGTTTCTGAGAGTCTCACTAAATTGCTGAGGCTGGTCTCGAACATGCTTTAGCCTCCCAAGTACTGGGATTACAGGCTTGTGCCACCATGCCCAGCATGTTTCCATAGTACTTTTTTTTTTTTTTTGGTAATGGGGTAATGAGGATTGAATGTAGGTCCTCATGCATGCTAGGCAAGCACTCTATCACTGAGCCACTTCTCCAGTCCTGAACTCGCACTTTTTGTTGTCATGGAAGACAAATTGTAGGGAGAGATGATCTATCCCCAGCACGGCAGCCTTTTCCTCCTTAGAACAACAACAACAAAATAGTTTCTGGCAAACTATAATATAACTGCAAACTCCAAATTCATTATCATCAGAGGGGGGCACATCGGCAAGAGGGAGAAAGCTGTCTTAGTTTGGTCCAGCATAACATGAACATCTATAAGTTCATCTTTCCTAACGGAAAATACAGCCCATACTGCAAGTTGCTTGTTGCTTCCAATCCAGTGGATATCTTGACCTATGTGGCTAGTAAGATAAACAGCTTTCCCCAAAACCATGTGATGAGAAGTAGTTGCAATTTGGATTCAGTTACCTGATGGGGGAAGGCTGGGAATTCACCCATTAAGCTGTCATGAATGGGTACTTGGAGAGCATGGAGACTCTAGTGCACCTCTGTGGAGTGGAGTGAATGTTGCTGGTGTCTCCCTGAAGAACCTGTACCCAGATATAGGGTACAGATGCAGATAAGGAACATTGGCAAGAGGATCACAAATAGATGGTTGACAGTGCTTATGAAGTGACCTAATTGAAAGGTTATACCTCCTGGGCCAGTGGACTGTCTGTGGCAGATTTGGCAGAAAGTATAATGAAGAATCTTAGGCAGGTGCATCCAATTTCTACCATGACTAAGTGTCTCTATGGAATAAAGGATGGTGTCTCCCTTAGTGTTCCTTGAATCTCAGGACAAAATGGAATCTCAGATGTTGTGAAGGTGACTTTGATTCCCGAGGAAGAGGCTCGTTTAAAGAAGAGTGCAGATACACTTCGGGTGATCCAAAAAGAGCTGCGATTTTAAAGGCTTCTAATGTCACACCGTTTTACTGTCTAGACTACAACAGGGGTTTAGTGGGTGGTTGTGCATGTTGTCCTTTGGTCTGTGATTAAAGCAGTAGTATTAAGATCGACTGGGAAAAGCATCAATTTCCTAAAGTTAGAAACAGGAGTGGTTCATAAAACCCTGCAGCCAAGCCAGGCATGGTGGCGCACGCTTGTAATCCCAGTACTTGGAGGCTGAGGCAGGAGGATCACAGGTTTGCAGCCAGCCTCAGCTACTTTGTGAGGCCCTCCACAACTTAGTGAGACCCTGTTTCAAAATAAAGAATAAAAAAAATAGGGCTGGGGGTGTAGCTCGGAGGTAGAATGCCCCTGGGTTCAATCCCCAGTACTGCAAAAAACAAAAAAACAAAAAACCCTGCAGCCATGTCCTGAGGCTGGATGGTACTTAACTTGTGTAGTCCTAAATTGGTTAGCGTAAGATGGCTCCACTGTCTCTGAGACCCTGCTGCCACTGCTCACAGGCTCCAGTTGCCTCTCAAACCAGATGTGCTACTGTGTGTTGTGTAACTTGACCAAACATGCCTAGTCCAATTTTTCCCCAATCAGTCACATCCTGGGATCCAATGTATAAGTCCAGTATTGCATGTCTTGTGCATAGCTGTTCTAAAGAATTTTATTTTATACATTATATGTATCAATAGTGTACATTGCCATATAATGTAAAAAGAAAGATCTACATATGGATAATGCAACCAACTAAGTGTCATACCAACTAAAACACCAAATAAACCTGAATGGTGAAAAAAACAAAACAAACAAACAGAAAACCTGAGGCAGAAATACACACATTATCCCAGGCCCACCCAGGGTTGGGATCATCAATGTCACTGTCTTCCACTTCTATGTCTTGTTCCTACTGGAAGGTCTTTGGGGGCGATAACACTCAGGGAACAGTCATCTCCTCAGATAGTGATGCCTTCTTTTAGAGCACCTCCCAAAGGAACTCCTGAGGCTCTTTTACAGTTAGATTTTGTTTTATATAAGCAGAAGGAGTACACTCTAAAATGATGATAAAAGTATAGTATATTAAATACATAAATCAGTAGCATAGTGATCTGTTAATCATTATCCAGTACTGTAGACTGTACATAATTGTATTTGCTATACTTTTCTATGACTGGCCATGCTGTAGGTTCATTTACACCAGTATCATCACAAACACACCAGTATTGAGTAGCACTAAGATGCTATGATGGCTACAAATCACTAGGTGGTAGGAATTTTTCAGCTCCATTTATGGGACCACCATCATATATGCAGTATGTTCTTGACCAAAATGTCCTGATGCAGTTCATGACTAAGACACTGGAAATGGAGCCATCATGGCCAGGTAATATTCAAATGGTATAACATTTGGATCTCCTAGCAACATCAACAGCATCATGTACAATCATATGTCGAAATTGCCAATTTAGGGGCTTGTTTTACTTCTAAAACGTATTTCTTGAAACACCACTCATAGGATTAGCACAATGTATTTCATGTGTATGTGTATAAATGTATTAATGCTTATTTTATTTTATTTTTGTGGTACTGCGCATTGAATCCAGGGGCATTCTACCCCTGAGCTACACCCCCCCAGCCCTTTTTATTTTATTGTTTTGAAACAGGGTCTTGCTAGGTTGCTAAGAGTCTTGCTGAGGTTGTCCTTGAACCTGCGATCCTCTTGTCTCAGCTATTTTATTTTGCAAGAATAACTCACCAGCAGGAACACACACTTAATACATGGCAGTTAAAAGCAAGGACAAAGCCGGGCGTGGTGGCGCACGCTTATAATCCTAGTACTTTGGGAGGCGGAGACCGGAGGATCCGGGTTCGCAGCCAGCCTCAGCTCTCTCGCTCTCTCTCTCCCTGTCTCTCTGTCTCTCTCTCTCTCTACTTAGTGAGGCCCTCTGCAACTTCGTGAGACCCGGTTTCAAAATAAAGTATAAAAAATAGGGCCGGGGGCATAGCGCGGAGGTAGAATGCCCCTGGGTTCAATCCCGGGTACCGCAAAAAAAAAAAAAAAAAAAAAAAAAAAAAGCAAGGACAACTGATTATATCTTAAGTGTGTCTATTTGGTGAGTTCCTGTTCTGCTTTCTAGAAATGTTTACCTAAACCGGTCACTCTGAATGTCAGCTTTCCTGTCTTTTGACTTGATGTCAGTGTATTCCTTTGAGCCAGTAACATCACTGTGTAGATAGGTAAGAGTAATTTCCCCTTTTATATTTTTTACACCTTTGTTAAAAAATAAACTGACCAGATATATACGTGTGAGTCTATTTCTGGACTCTGTTGTGTTCTATTGTTTATATTTATTCTATCTGTCTCTTTTCACCAATACCCAACTGTTTTGCTTACATAGCTTTATTATAAGTCTTGAAATCAGGTAGGGAAAATACTCCAGCTTTGTCCTTCTTATAAAAAGTTGCTTTGGTTATTCTAGGTTCTTTGCATTTCCATACGAATTTTAGAATCAGTTTGTCAATTTTTACAAAACAGCTTGCTGGACTTTTCATTGAGAATGGGTTGAATCTATAACTAACTTGGTGAAAATCGACACCGTAATGATATTGAGCCTTGCAATTCATGAACACAATCTATCTTTTCATTACTTTATATCTTCCCAAAAAAGGGAACCAACATTCCCAAGCACATAAAATATACCAGGGACAGTAACAGGTGCTTTACATGCATCATATTAACTAAATGCACCATTCCTTTTATTAGACAATTGAAGGAGATGGAGAAAGGAAATAATTTTCCAGAGGATGCTCAGTAAGTGGCAGAGAAGGGAATTTGGGCCTCATTGGTGTGACTCCAAAGCCTGCCTTTTCCCATTCACTGGACTACATAACACATAACTCAGCTATGACTAATGTTAAGTGCAGGGCATCATTTATGCCTGCAAACTGTTCTAAGATTCAGCCTGTTCTCGAACAATCAGGCATTTTACACTCTCACTATCATGATAATTTCAATGTTACAGTAAGGAAATAGCATTAAATTGTGTGGAGGCATATGGGCATTAGAGATTAAATTATATTTTCCAAATTGCACTTGAGAATCCAGTGTGCTAATTATATCCTTTGGGTGCCTATCTTGTCCACAACACTTGGGATTCAGGTTAATGAACAGCTACAATCCTCCTACTCCATTGCAAGCAAAGATAATTCCATTTATTT
>PVJS01062166.1:0-10805 GCA_004027185.1 Glis glis | reverse complement strand
GATTGAACCCAGGGTCATTCTACCACTGAGCTGCACCCCAGCCCATTTTTATTTTTCATTTTGAAACTGGGTCTTGATAAGTTGCTGAGAGTCTCACCAAGTTGCTGAGGCTGGCCCTGAACCTGCAATTCTCCTGTCTCAGCCTCCCAAGTACTAGGATTATAGGCACGGGCCACGATGCCCATCTTCTCCTTCATATTTTAGAACCTAATGAAAGCAGTATGGCATGTTCTGCCTGGGTATGAGCAAGTGAATGTTTTACCAGAGAAGAATATCACCTTTGCATATGAGGATGGGGATTAGGTAACAGTAAGAATGGACACAGATAAATATAAAACCAAGATACACATCTAGGTCATTGCCATCAGGTTTTCTAAAAGAAAAATTCGATAAAGGGTAAGAATGATTGCACTTCTCTCTGAATCCTGACATTCATTATAATTTTGTCTCATATATACGTGGCAAGCAGTATGTGTAGTGGTAAGATTGCTGGCTCAGAGACAGAGCACTTAGATTCAAGTTATGGCTACTGTCTTATTCTGTTTCTGTTTCTATAACAAAATACCAGAGGCTGGACAATTTATACAGCTTCGTTGGTTCACCTAGAAACTAAAAAGTCCAAGTAGTGAGGACCTTCTTCCTGCATCATGATACATCAGAGGGCATCACATGGCAAGATACAGTAAGTGTACTATCTTGAGTCTCTTTTCCTCTTCTAATAAAGCCACTAATACCATCATGGATGCCCCACCCTCAGTGATCTCATCTAATCCTAATTACCTCTCAAAGACTCCAAATACCATTAACACATGAATTTGGAGATTAAGCTTCCATAACAGGACCTTTTTGTATATTTCAAACCATAGCAGCTACTTATATCACCTAAGCAAATACTTCTTCCTCAGTTTTCTCACCTGTAGGATAAGAATATTATTAATAGTATGCGCCTCAGAGTTGGAGGTTTAAAGCAATTAATATTTATAAATTACTTGGCATGATTTGCATATAGAAAGCTCTGAAAGCTTTTTGTGAAATACAGTAAATAAATTAAATATTCAAGGTTTACTCTGGGCAAAATTGTAAAGTCAAAACTTGGTTCTAGCCTTCCTCAATTTTCCTCAAAGTGCTTCCACCTCACTCCTTCCAGTCCCCTAATGTGCACAGGTTTGCTAAAACCTCCCTGAAAAATACCAGCCCAGTCCAGCCCCTGTCTACCCCACATCCTCTCCTTGAATGATTTTTTAAAACTTACTTGTGTTATGTTTCATTCCACTTACTGCGAAAAAGTGCCATCCTCTCTCATAGTTTAAATGAGGGCATTTTTCTCAGATAACATTCTAATCTTAAAAAAGATTTCTGAAATCTGCTTGATCACCTACTGAGGTGACACAAAAAGGTAAAAACTTCTGCCACCATCTTTTCCAGGGGACATTTTCAATCAGAACAATCTCACTATTCTAACTCATCATAAATATATGACTGCCTATTATTCCCTGATTATTTTAGGAGCTGTACATTGTGAAATAAAGAACAATCCTCTATTTTCTACTCTTTCATGTCCAAATAAAGGACCGAAATGTTGGTGAGGTAAGAGGAATGTGTTATGACTCTTCTGTTGAGCTTTAGTTTCCCACAGGAATGGCCAGGAAGCTACTATGTATACTCCATCCTTCCCCATGTTGAAAAACTTTCTATTTCTCAATAGTCTTTAAGCCTAGCAGATATCCCTCCCCCATTCCCTGCCCCAAATGTCCCTGATTAATTCCAGGAGCAACCACATGTCATACATGTATTTGCCATGTGCACATCAGCATGGACACACTCTCATGGAACTGCACTGCTGTCCCTAGTCCCAGCCCTACAGCTTATTTTCCTAAATTTAAACAAACAACAAAACTAATTCCTATGACCCAACATTCAAAATCTGGACCTTGGTGGTATTCTTGAGAATCACAAGAATTCAATCAGAAACAGAGATCAGTCTGAGTTGAAGAATCACAAGTTTTATTAACTGCACAATGTATAGGCATCACAGAAGTAAGTACAGTGATATCCTAAGCTAGTTTTGGAAGACCAGTCACCAAGATGGTGTGTGGAGCAACCTTTAGAATGGCTTGATCTGCACTTGTATGTTAGTTCAAAATGGCAGTGAAATGTGTTATAAGTAGGCAGAAGCAAGTCCCATCTGTGACCTTAGAAAATTATTGAGCAACTCAAACCTTCGACCTTCTCTTCCCCCAAAGGCATCTGACCTTCCAAGTAGTGATTATAGCATGGTCCCATTAGGGCTTACCCCCCTTCCCTCTGGTTCAAGGAGTTTCAGGCATTTCCTGATACTTAGGGACACTCCCCCAAAAGCCAGCATCAATACATCCATATAGAATCAATACCAACTTTTCCTAGAGCACTCACTCCAATAATAGGGCAGGGAAAGAAGGTAAGCTCTCACCATAATATAACCCCAGGAAATGACTAGAAACATTCTGAAGGTTGGTTAAAAGGGTGTATCTGATGAAGCAAACCTGCACTTCGAACAGAACTGAACAGATTCGAAACAGAAGAATTTTTCAAAACATCCAGTATAGAGCTTTCTCCTTCCTTTAATGTCTAGGCAGAAAGGACTATTTGAAATGCTTTTAAACCCCTTCAATAGTTGGGATTTCTCATGGATAGTTTAGACATGGGTATTCTTTAATCACTAGGCTGTTCTAAAAATCTGAATCGTACAAGTCCCCGTATGGTCAGCTACCCTGAGGTGAGCTCACTGGACAAGAAGCAAATGCTGCTAAGCTCATGCCACATGTCCAGTGCCTCTACACTGACGCGGGCCTGTCTGGACCTGCCCTCTAACTCACTTCTGGCAGAAGCCCGCGGCCAGCGTTGGCCGTGCTCACCACATTCAGGCACAAACCTCAGCACTTCCCAGCTATTGGCTCCCTGGTCCAAACCCCAAGTCTCACTCTTTCGTGGACCTCAGCAGTGGAAAGAAAAGTGCAGGATAGAACTCTGGCTGCTGAACCTACAGGGAACAAGAGGGGAAACAGGAAACAAAAGGTATATTCATCAAGGTAGGAGAACAGAACAGATTTTATTTAATGGATTACTACCTTGAGCTATAATTTTTAAACATTTAAACATATGGTTTGTGTTCTTCCCTTTGTACTCCTGTTCTAAGGGCAATATTAGGGACAGACCTGCTGAAAGCTATATTTGCTTAAAGTTCATTTTCGTCAGAGCCTAACTTCTACAAGAGATCCACTCCTAAAAAGTCCAAAATTGAACCCTTTGGGATTTTTCCAGGACCAGCAACATTGCTCTTCAAAAGAACCTGGTTCCTGAAAAGCACCCTCCTATCAATGGTGAGCTAGGATGGACCTCAGGCAGTGCCCAGGACTCAGTCCAGAATAAGTCACTTTCTCTGCCAACTCTCCCCTTTGTCACATTCTAAAAATCAGCTAGTGCTATATGCAATGGAAACCAAAATCAACTCCCATGGTACTGTGCATCACACAAACATAAATGATAGAAATAAAATTAATAATCATATCCACTCTCCAATCATGCTTGTTCCCACTAAGGAGTGTTATGTTAGGAATTCCCAATCCTAATATATTAACAATTTATTTTAAAGATCAAGGTAATCAGCAAGGGAGACATACTGGATAAATTAAAAAGGCTGTCTGGGAAGGTTTACAATGTAAAGGACAGAAATACACTAGGAGGATGAAATGTGTGCAAGGAAATTTGAGAGAAACAACTTGAGAGACAGAATTGGGGATAGGGTGGAGCCAGGAGTGAGAGAGGAGGTTTGGGAGAAGCTACTGTGAGTATGAGATATTGAGAAAGAGAGGCTATGGGGGATTAAAGATGACTGTAAGTGTTCCTACTACATCTGTCAAGAGATAGAGTGTCTCAGCTCCTTCCTGCTGCTATAAGAAAATACCTTAGACTAAGTAATTTGTAAACAACAGAAATTTATTTCTTGCAGTTCTGAAAGCAGGGAAGTTCCAGATCAAGCTGCCAACAGCTGTAGTGTTTTGTGAAGGTCTGTTGCTCATAGGCAACATCTTCTTGCAGTCTCTGCGCATGCTGAAAGGGGGACTGGGGCAGTGCTTTTATAATGGAACCAGTTCCATGAAGTTCCGCCTTCATGGCTCAGTTGCTTCCTGCAAGTCCCCACTCCTTAATATTATCACATTAGGTCTTAGGTTCTGACACAAATTTTGAAGGGACTCATTTATATCACAGTGGAGAGTGTCCTTTGCCTCCTCTGAATCTGGGCAGCCCAGTGAATTGCTTTGGCCAATAGAATGTAATGGAAGTTGAGTGTGCTGGTGCACACCTGTAATCCCAGTACTCGGGAGACTGAGATAGGAGGATCACAGGTTCGAGGACAGCCTCAGCAAGTAGTGAGACTCTCATCAACCTAGCAAGACCCTGTTTCAAAAAAAAAAATAGGACTGGGGCTGCAGCTCACAGGTATAATGCCCCTGGGTTCAATCCCCAGCACCACAAAAGAGAAAGAGAGAGACAGAGATCTGAAGCTGACTCTCACACACTTGAAACACCCCCTCTTAGAATGCAGTGGCTGTGCTGTGAGAAGCCCAAGTCTTGGGGAGTGGTCATGTTACCAGGTGATGACTTCCCTAGAAATTAATATTATATGGTGGAAATCTCTCTTCCTCCATCCTTGCTTCCTGAAAGAATGATTTCAAACAGAAAGCCCATATAGGGAATATAAGAGGTTAGGAAGTGGGGGCGCAGTAATAAAAGAAGGCTGTGATAAAGGGGGTAAAGGGAGTTATGTTCCAGAGAAAGGGTGGGGTTATGTCCAAGAGGGAGTCCTGAAAGGGCCACTTCCCTGGAGGTGAGAAATGGCAGGGGACAAAGAAGTTCCACTCCAGGGAGAGGGTCTGAAGTGGTCAGTTTCTGGGAGTGGAAAATGGCATGGGATCTTCCATCTGGTAAGTTTTATTCAGCCTGGAAACCTTTCCCCCAATGTGTCTGTATATCGGGAGGTTACAATAGCTTAGAGTGTCTGTACTGTTTTTGCCCTGTTGGAGACTTTCTCTGGGGAGTCTCAGTGAAACCCTGGTAGTGGGGAGTGGGGGGGGCGGTCCCTAAAACAGCAATTGCAGCTCCTTATTTCTTCTCATGAGGTCTGGCCTGAATCTTCTGTTCTATTTATTTCCCTGCACTGCTCATCTCTAATCTAGCTACCTAACAGCCACAGTAAAGAAAATCTAGACCTTCTCACAGAGGACCTCAGCCAGCAACTGGCAGTGACTGCCAACCCTGTAAATGAGCCATCTTGGGTGTTCCAGCCCAAATGAGCCTTCTAATGACTGCTGACCCTGCCAACAGCACAAGAACAGAATGATCCAGCTGATCTAATCAACCCAATAATTATAAGAGATAATAGCTAATTGTTGATGTTTTCAATCACCAGTTTGGGGTAGTTTGCTACACACCAATAGATAACCAAAACATGGGAAAAGAGGATTTTTAGACATTTCCCTTAGATATATTCTCTCTACCTTGTGTTCTCAAGAGATTATACAAAAATTAATGTGCTTTTCGATTATTTCTACATACAATTTAGTGTTGAGATGGAGCCATGAGATATATAGCCCTTGTAGAGGACTATGCATGTAATGTCAACCAGAAGCTTTTAATATTTATCACCAAATCATGCTTCTCATACCCATGGGGGGGCTATAAAGCCATCATTCACTGTAGCCTTTAGTCAATGAATTAAAATCCATCAACTAAAATTCCCCAGATCTGTCACCTTCTAGATTTTCATGCTAACAGATCAAAAGCAATTTTTAAAAATATGAGAAGGTAGAAAATAAAACTTGGAAAAAATCTCCAATGATCCATAAAATTTGCAATAACTAAAAATGCCCCATATTCCATGTTAGTTCCATTTTCCTCTCCAAAAAACACTGCCCATCAATTCTTTCACTGTAAAGCATGTAGAAACTAAGGATCCCCAAGTGGTTTACTATTCTTAACAGAACACCTTGATTTCAGCACCTCCAGACTGATGACAGTATCGTGGTCTATTGACAAAACCTGGGCTCTTCAGCATATGAGTCTCTTAAAGACCATATGTCAGTATATCTGAGAGAAGTTTAAAACACACAGAGCCATGCCGTTCCAATTTAGATGATTATTGTACACTGTAGGATTCCTGCTCCTCTAGCCAATGCTTTTGACCTCTTGGAAATAACCACAGCTGCTGTGAGTCTATTCCTTTGAACAACAGTGTGCAATCCTTCCAAGTTTGGACCAATGGAATTGTGATTTTCTCTGTGTAATTCAGATCTTTGGCTTGTTTGCATCCTGACTGTCCCACCCACGTATTTGAAGACCACTTGATGTTAGTCATGGCAGAGCCAGCTAAGCACTTAGCTATGTCTGCTTTCAAGTAGGAACTGTGTTAATGGTTGACTCAATATATTTACCCACTTGGTGGTGTAATGGAAGCATAGTCTCTCTTCTCCATGAGCAGAATGGCCAGCATCCCCAACCCATTAACTCTGTTTCATGTAACTAGAGCCGCCACCCTCTGCCTCCTCAGCCAAATACCACAGGAATCAGCTGGAGTCCTGGAAGGCTCAGATACTGCCTCATGTACAGATCCTGTGAGAAATTAACCAAATCCCTGCCTCAGCCAGCTTCAGGAAAGCACCACCCATAGCTGGAATATGTCATCTAACCAACACCAAACTCTCTCTTCAGATGTTAGAAATTCTTCAATCATTATACTATTGGCTTTAGCTAGAACCTTAAACCCAGTTTCAGAACAAGGCTGATAATTTGGTTCCTCTTCATATAAATATTATTTAGATATTTGTTCAACATTCCCTTAGCAAGAATGTAGAGCTACTAATCTCCCATCCTCTAAAATCATGTATATCTTATTTACATATATTAATGGTATTATTCCAGTGAGAAAATATATTGAGAAACAGACAAAGCCATTTAATATGTGAATGAGAAAATAAACCACATGTTCCTGGTAAACTGCTCTATAGTGTATCTTAACTGGGAAATATATATAAAGCCATCATTCCTTGTAGCCTCTTAATCAATAAATTAAAATCCAGAAACTAAAATTACTCAGATCTGTCACCTTCTATATCAGTTAAGACTGCATTTGATTGAATGACCTAATTACATTGTGCTAGCTTTTAAAAAATAATTTAATGAAGAAACCATTTACAAAGTGGTTCAAATTATTGAAATGTGCTGATTAATCTTAATTTCCCCACACCATTACTAATGTCTGCCCTGTAGTGTGTCCCCAGAGGCTGAACTCCATAGACAGCATCACCCAAGCTCTTCTGCTATATAATGTTTTGGATTTAGAATGTCCCCCTAGCCATCACAGAAATCAGGCAGCCCTGTTGGAGGTAGGGCTTCATTGCCAAGGAGAGACTGCTGAGGGTGTGGCCTTGGGGATTATATAAGGTCCCTCCTCCCCTTGTTCTCTCTCTTGCTTCCAGCCTCCATGATGTGAGAGCAGAGCCCTTGCTCTCTCCCTTTCTCTGCTTCCAATCGCCATGCATTGAACTTCCACAGACCCAACCTGATATGGATTGAACCTCTGGAATCTCCAGAACCGTGAGCAAATAAATATTCCTTCCTCTAAGTGGTGGTGGTCAATTGTTTTGGATTACAACAGTAAGAAGACTGTCAGAAACATCTGCCCATTAGCTTAGGTAAAAAAGAAGGGATCACATATTTATTTTCCACCATGCCCCCCCTACCACGCCCACCCCTCACCCTCTGCTTGCATAGCTTTAGTTCTGATAGTCACTTTCCTTTACAGCCACAGGTCATATGAGGCCATTCCTCTTCTCTGACTCGGGTTCTATATGGCTCCCTTTCTTAAGCCTTTAGACTTCCCACCATTGAATGTTGTGTTATCTCTTGTTAGTTCCTATGTGTCAACTTGACTGGGCCAATTAACTTTCCTAAGCCCTTGGTCCCTTTTGCTGACAGACCTGCTCACATAAATAAAAACCAGTTCCATCCTTTGTCCTGGGAGCCAGCCTGACATTCTCCTAGGTCAGTCCTTTGCCTCTCTTCTGCTCTATCAAGAAGCCCCAGGAAAGAGTCTTGTTCTCAGCTGGGTGTGGTGGTGCTTACCTGTAATCCTAGTACTTGGGAGACTGAGACAGGAGGATCACAGGTTTGAGGCCAGCCTCGGTAACTTAGCGAGGCCCTCAGGACATTAGTGAGACTCTGTTTCAAAATAAACAAATAAAAACAGGGCTGGGAGTATAGTTCAGAGATAGAATGCCCCTGGGTTCCATCCCCTGTACCACAAAAACAAAAAACGAAAGAAAAATCTTGTTCCTGCGACAGTTGTGCCTGGGATTCTTCTGATGGGGAGCCCCAGAGCCCACAGGTCTGGTGTCACTACTAGTAAGGGAGCTGGAGATACTGAGCATTTTGCTTTCCAGTCGTGATGCTAAGTAAGAGACAAGCAGTGAGACAGGGAGTCAGTCTCAGGAACTGCTGTGCTTGCATCTCTTTTCCTCGTGTGCCACAGCTGTTCTCATATCTCTTTCATACACACTGCCCTTAAGAAAGGAAGAAAAGAGCCGGGCGTGGTGGTGCACCCTTGTAATCCCAGTACTTGGGAGGTGGAGACCAAGAATCCCGGTTAGTGGCCAGCCTCAGCTATTTAGTGAGGCCCTCCGCAACTTCGTGAGACCCAGTTTCAAAATAAAGGATAAAAAATAGGGCGGGGGGTGTAGCTAAGAGGTAGAATGCCCCTAGGTTCAATCATCTGTACCACCAAAAAAAAATGAAAGGAGGAAAAGGAAACTTTCCCCCCACCCACCTGCAAGGCTAGTGTTCTTTCTGCCATCCACCCTTGCCTCCTGATTCTGCATCACAAAAGCCCAAAAGAGTCCTCTGTCCAGGCGGCCCCTCTATAAAAATGCAGATGGGAACTAGATGGACCAGAGAAACAAGAATCCTCTTAGCAAGCAGAAAGAGATGAAATTCTGGGAATGTTTATATATAAATATTGTGTATTTGATTTCAAACCTTGAACTACTGACAACTACCAGCTTCAGGCAACTCTTAGCTACAGTTGACAGGTGACACCATCTTGGTTACACAGTATAATTTGCACTTACACAGCACCAAAATTCTAAACAAAGAAAGAAAATAACATATTACACGCACATATACATATATAATATATATTATATACATATACTTTACATATATATACATATATAAACTTTTTTCTCAAAATTTCTCACATCATGATGGTCACAGGAATGGCTTCCTAACTCTCCAAACATCACATCCATGTTCCAGATACGCTTTGTTGAACACAAGAAACCTCCCTCCACTTCCTGTGAAGAGATATAAATTTGTATATTAGCATTATTACCTACTAATGATTTATGGTGTGGTCTGTAGGAATCTGAGGTAAGTGGCACCAAATTCCCAGTTTACTTCTATGGCCATTGAGTGACTCTTAGCTCTCTGGGCAGTTGCTCTCCATCACCCAAGGAATAAAAGAATACCCAGGCACAAAAAAAGAGTACTCAGAGAGAGGAGTATAAGACAACCAGGGAAGGAAAGTGGACCTTCCCATTGAGTCAGCTTCTGACTGTGCTGTCCTTCACGGACATCTCAGCTTCTTAGGCGTCTCCTCTTAGGCGCACCCTCAATGCTGAGATGCCAGGGATGAATAGCTCAGTTGATGATACTGGCCCGAAATATTCTGTGGTCAGCGCTACAGAAAAGCTTCCTCCATTTTCAAAGATCACTTCATCATTTTTAACATAATGACTTAGGAGACAAATTAGAGGATTACAAGTCTCTTGCAGAGGGTAATGTTCTATTTTATAAATAAACATATGTTGATCACCCCATTATAACATCTTTGCATCAAATTGCTTTGCTGCAACCATAGAATTGTTGTTCCATTGTATAACAAAGCATATCAAGCAAGCATCTAACCAAAATAAATATCCTCAAATAATGTGTCAGTATTTCATATTTTGATGGCAACCTCTGAACCCAAATAATAGTTGTTATTTACTTAGCATAATGCTTGATACTTACTAAAACTTAATAAACACTTGTTCATATTGCGACATTGGGTAAATTTGCTTTATAAAGGGAAAAGAAGCCATGCTATCTGAATCCATACATATACCACAAATCTGTACCTCTGTTCATTGTTTTTGATGCCTACATGCTGTAATTGCAAGTAAAAATCAGTTGTTTTCTGTACATACTCCCATGCTATTTCCCCTTAAGCCAAGTACAGCTTCTTTTAATTAACCAAGGGTAGAATGATTCACTATATCAATAAATATTCTGAATCATAGACACAATTGGCATGGAAAACAGCCATTTCCGTGGTATTTAAAAATCACATGGCATTTAAAGGCATGTATCTGAAAGTGTGTGTTAGTCTCTGGACAGCAAAATTGCATAGTTTCGGCCACTCGAAATTTACATTTTAATGGAAGGAAGCACTTTGGTGTAATAGGTCCATGTTTTCGGGCTACTGCCAAGGCTCATTGCTTTGTGACTGCATGCCGTTTTAGAGACACTAGTCCACTAGATTAAAGTGCACATAAATGTTAACATTTAAGAGTATATTTTAAACAATCAGAAAGCATCCTCTCTTTAACAACACTAGTTTCAACACTTCTGAATCATTCATAACTTAGGGGGGAGACAAGTGAACAATAAGAAGAGTCAGAGAGCAGCTCTCCCTTAATTTACACAGAAGAACGAACATTCGAGCCTCCAAC
>PVJS01062165.1:0-10803 GCA_004027185.1 Glis glis | reverse complement strand
GTTCAATCCCCTTTTTTTTTTTTTTTTTTTTGGTGGTTGAACCCAGGGGCATTCTACCTGCAAGCTACACCCCCAGCCCTATTTTCTATTCTTTATTTTGAAACAGGGTCTCACTAAGTTGCCAAGGGCCTCACTAAGTAGCTGAGGCTGGCCACAAACCTGCGATCCTCCTGTCTCAGCCTCCCAAGTACTGGCATTACAAGTGTGCGCCACCAAACCCGGCTCAAAAAGAATTTTTTTAAAAAGGAATGAAAGAAAGAAAAGGACGTTGTTTCTAAGCACAAAGTCTTTTTGCAGAACCGCCTCTATCAGGCCATTCAGAGAGCTGATGACATCTTGGACCTGAAGTTCTGCATGGATGGAGTTCAGACTGCCTTGAGGAATGAAGACTATGAACAGGCTGCAGCCCACATTCATCGCTACTTGTGCCTGGATAAGTCAGTCATTGAGCTCAGCCGACAGGGCAAAGAAGGTCAGTATCCCAAACCATTGAATTGTAGTTTGGTTACAAGCATCTGTAATCTGAGCCAGGCAAACTCAACCAAGAAGAGGGACTGTGTTGTTAGGAAATTTCCTTATCTGGTAATAGGCTCTGTTTAGGTCATGTACCATACCCAGGCAAATGAGGTTATTCCCATTTTATGGAAAAGGAAACAATCCGTATCTACTGATTCTCTGGCCAGTGAGTTCTTTGCATTTGACCATATTGCCTACTTTTTGTGTGTGTGTGTGGTACTGGGGGTTGAACCCAGAGATATCTACCTCTGAGCTGTACCCCCAGCCCTATTTTTTTTTAAATAAGTCTTACTAAATAGCTGAGGCTGGCCGAGAACCTTCGATCCTCCTGTCTCAACCTCCCAAGTACTGGGATTACAAGTGCGCACCACCACGCCCAGCTCACAGTACTGTTCTTTACATTTTTGTGTGTGTGTGTGTGTGGCACTGGGGATTGAACCCAGGGGCATTCTACCTCCGAGCTACACCCCCAGCCCGATTTTTTATTTTTATTTTGAAACAGGGTCTCGCTAGGTTGTTGAGAGTCTCACTACTTGCTGAGGCTGCCCTCAAACCTGCGATCCTCCTGTCTCAGCCTCCCAAGTACTAAGGATCACAGGCGTGCGCCACCATACCCAGCTCCTGTTCTTTACATTAATTCTCACTTTCTCCCCATTGGTCAGGGAGCATGATTGATGCCAACCTGAAATTGCTGCAGGAAGCTGAGCAGCGTCTCAAAGCCATCGTAGCAGAGAAGTTTGCCATTGCCACCAAGGAAGGGGACTTGCCCCAGGCTGAGCGCTTCTTCAAGATCTTCCCACTGCTGGGCTTGCATGAGGACGGTTTAAGCAAGTTTTCAGAATACCTTTGCAAGCAGGTGTGGATCCTGATTGCTTGGAAGGTTAATGGTATGGTTCTCTGCCTGCAGATTAAGGCACTGGACCAATTTCTGTGGCTACTTTCTTCTAGATATGAGTCCTCTTTGTTGTGGTCTGGCAGGACTGCATGTATGTTTTCATTCAACCCATTTATTGCAGTCTACTCTGTACCAGACATGGTCTAGACATCTGCTGTTGCACATTTCTCATGTAAGGTGAAAGTATAGGAAAATTAAAATGCAAGTTTTCTTTTTTTTTTTTTTTGCAGTACTGGGGATAGAACCCAGGGGCATTCTACCTCCAACCTATACCCCAGCCCTATTTTTTATTCTTTATTTTGAAACAGGGTCTCGCTAAGTTGTGGAGGGCCTAAGTAGCTGAGGCTGGCTGTGAACCTGTGATCCTCCTGTCTCAGCCTCCCAAGTAATGGGATTACAAACTGGCGCCACCACGCTCAGCTAAAATGCAAGTTTTCTGACAAGTTGAATCTCCCTTTTTTCAAACTGCCAATCAGGAATTGGCCTCTTTCTTAGTTTCTTTTCTTTTTTCTTTTTATTTTTTGCTGTACTAGGGATGGAACCCAGGGGCGCTCTACCACAGAGCTATATCCCCAGCTCTTTTCATTTTTTATTTTGAGACAAGGTCTCACTAATTTGCCCTGCCTAGTCTTGAACTTGCAATCCCCCTACCTCAGCCTGCTAAGTCACTGGGATTGCAGGCATGTGCCACCACACCCAGTGTGAACTGGCTTTTTTTTTTTTGGTGCTAGAAATTGAGCCCAGAGTCTTACACTACATCCCCAGCCCTATGGTACTTTTTTTTTTTTTAACTGGGGGTTGAACCCAGGGGCATTCTATTTTTTATTTTGGAAGAGGGTCTTGCTAAGTTGCTGAGGCTGGCCCTGAACCTGCTATCCTCCTGTCTCAGCCTCCCAGGTACTGGGATTACAGGTGTGCTCACCATGCCTGGCCTATGGTCCTTTTTTTTTTTTTTTGGCGGTACTGGGGATTGAACCCAGGGGCATTCTACCTCTGAGCTACACACCCAGCCCTATTTTTTATTCTTTATTTTGAAACACAGTCTCACTAAGTTGTGGAAGGCCTCACTGAGATCCTCCGGTCTCAGCCTCCCAAGTGCTGGGATTACAAGTGTGCGCCACCACACCTGGCTCTGTCCATATTTTCAAAGAGAAGAAAAGCATTACTTATCCCTCTGAATGGAAGAAGAGCTACCACTATACTCAAGTTCTTTGTCCTGCCTATGCTCAGATAACCAAGAGCCCAGCTCTCCTCCATCCCTCCACCAACCCTCCCGCAATGAGGTTCCTCGGTGCTGTCTGGGCCTCCAAGCATCAAAAGAAATATGGCGATAAAATGCTAATGAGAGCCGGGCATGGTGGCACATGCTTGTAATCCCAGTACTTTGGGAGGCGGAGACTGGAGGATCCGGGTTCGCGGCCAGCCTCAGCCCCCGGCCCTATTTTTTATACTTTATTTTGAAACCGGGTCTCACGAAGTTGCAGAGGACCTCACTAAGTAGCTGAGGCTGGCCGCGAACCCAGATCCTCCAGTCTCCACCTCCCAAGTACTGGGATTACAAGCATGCGCCACCACGCCCGGCTGCCTCAGCTCTCTCTCTCCCTGTCTCTCTCTCTCTCTCTCTGTCTCTCTCTCTCTCTCTCAGTGAGGCCCTCCACAACTTTGTGAGACCCGGTTTCAAAATAAAGTATAAAAAATAGGACTGGGGTGTAGCGTGGAGGTAGAACACCCCTGGGTTCAATCCCCGGTACCACAAAAAAAAATGCTAATGAGAGCTGGGCATGGTGGGGCACATGCTTGTAATCCCAGTATTGGGAGGCTGAGACCGGAGGATCTGTGTTCGCAGCCAGGTTCAGCTACTTAGTGAGGCCCTCCAACTTAGTGAGACCCTGTTTCAAAATAAACAATAAAAAACAGGGCTTGGAGCCGGGCATGGTGGTGCACACTTTGTAATCCCAGTACTTGGGAGGCTGAGACCCGAGGATCCGGGTTCGTGGACAGCCTCAGCTACTTAGTGAGGCCTCCGTAACTTAGTGAGACCCTGTTTCAAAATAAAGAATGAAAAAATAGGGCTGGGGATATAGATCAGAGGTAGAATGCCCCTGGGTTCCATCCCCAGTACTGAAAAAAAAAAAAAGCTAATGAGCCAGTCATGGTGGCACATACCTGTTATCCAAGTACTTGGGAGGCTGAAGCAAGAGGATCGCAGGTTCAAAGCCAGCCTCAGCAACTTAGCAAGGCTCTCAGCAACTCAGTGAGACCCAGTTTCAAAATAAAAATAAATAAAATAGGGCTGGGGATGTAGCTTGGAGGTAGAATGCCCCTGGGTTCAATCCCCAGTATCACAAAAAAAGGAAATAAAAAGCTAATGAGAGGCCTGTTTTGGAAAACTGAGACATACCTGGTCAAGGCTGGCCTTTGATCTGAGAAATATATGTGGATTTTCTGCATTTTTCAGGTGGCCAGTAAAGCTGAGGAGAACCTACTCTTGGTGCTGGGATCGGACATGAGTGATCGAAGAGCTGCAGTCATCTTCGCAGACACACTCACTCTCCTGTTTGAAGGCAAGCCTCTTTCTCCTCTCTAGGGAGGCCAAATACATTTCAGTCTGACACCTGCATCCTAGCTGTCCTTCTCTCTCCTTTATCCTTTATTTTTATTTATTTATTTATTTATTTTGCGGTACTGGGGATTGAACCCAGGGGCATTCTTCCTCTGAGCTACACCCCCAGCCCTATTTTTTATTCTTTATTTTGAAACAGGGTCTCACTAAATTGTGGAGGGCCTCACTAAGTAGCTGAGGTTGGCTGCGAACCTGGGTTCAATCCCCAGTTCTGCAAAAAAAAACCCAAAATACTTTTGATATAACTTCTTGAATGCCTGTTATCAGACTGTGCATATTTAACAAACAAATTTGCATAACAACCCCCAGCACTACTTAGAATTATTTGTGTTCATCTGGGGCAGTGAAGCTGCCCTAAAGGATTGAGTTTACTCCCAGATGGAAAAAAGGAATTTCTTTTGTGTGAAGAATATTTGGAATCTAACCCTCTTACTTCCTTCTAGGGATTGCCCGCATTGTGGAGACCCACCAACCCATAGTGGAGACCTATTATGGACCAGGGAGACTTTATACCCTGATCAAATATCTTCAGGTGGAATGTGACAGACAGGTGGAGAAAGTGGTAGACAAGTTCATCAAGCAGAGGAACTATCATCAGCAGGTGAGCAGGGGAAGCTACCAACAGTTAGGGACATCTTTAGCCAGGGACACAGAGTAGAATACATTAGAGGAGAAAAGAGGGGCAAAGAGTAAAAGAATAAATGCTGAATGCAGATTGGCCTGCCTCTCACCCATTACCGCCTTTGAACTTGAGGTGCTGTCAAGATGATGTTGGCCTCAGTACAAGACTGAGAGGAGTTATAAAGCAACACAACATAAACATTAGACCAATTCTCTATTAGAGAATGTGCAACAGTGCCCTCTGGTGATATAATGAGGATTTTCTTTCCTAAAGTCCTATTGCATGTCATGTAAGTTGCCTTGAATTTCCCATTAGTTCCTTAATTGCTGAAGATAATGTTTGGTTTTTCGGAATTTTATTTTTTCCATTGCTTTAAGCAGAGAAAGTAAAAATAGTGCATAGAAATAGGAGTGGCCTCATATAATCATATTTCCAAAACTCCAGACTAGGAGACTTTAGGCAGGAATCCATTGGAACACCATTAGCATTACTTTTAAGTACAGTAACACAGGTGAACATTAGCATCTAAACCAAAAGCAAATCTTTGGCCCATCATCCTGAAAGCCCACCTCTGGCTTGAGGGAAAGATAAGTCTGGTAAGCAAACCAAACGTAAATTTTTTTATATGCCAGAAGTTTGGAATGACTGGCAAGAGGCAGATAGTTAGGGGGCAGGGAAGAGTATCCTCACTTCTGTGTGTATTGCAGTTCCGGCTTGTCCAGAACAACTTGATGAGAAATTCTGCAACAGAAAAAATTGAACCAAGGTAATAATACTTCTGTTTTCTTCATGTCATAGGAGTTTGAATTGGTAGTCATATCTAATTCAGAGACTATTCTGCTACAATGTGGGATATGTTTTTAAAATACTCTGTCAAGAGTTAAGTGTGGTGGTGTATGCCTGTAATCCCAGTACTTATTTTGTAATGGAAGATATCATACAAACAAAAATGTCTATATAATATGTGTGGTTCATAAAGAATAATAAGTCATTACGAGTGCTTTTGAAGCCTCCAAAGTGATTCTCTTCTTTCCTCGCCCCTAAAAGTAATTATTATCCTAAAATTTTAAACTTTTACTTTTTTATAATAAAGGATGCTTATTAAAAGAAAATCCAGGCTAGGGGGTTAGCTCAGGGGTAGAGCATGTGCTTAGCACACATAAGATCCTGGGTTCTATCCCCAGTACCAAAAAAAAGAAAGAAAGAAAAGAAAATTATATTACAAAAATGTATTTACATTCTACTGGGCATGGTGGCACACACCCATAATTCCAGTACTTGGGAGGCTGAGACAGGAAGATAGCAGGTTCAAGGACAGCCTTAGCAACTTAGCAAGACCCTGTTTCAAAATTAAAAGGGCCGGAGGTATAACAATTCCCTGGGTTCAATTCCCAGTGCCAAAAAAAAATTATTCACTCAAATTTTTACTGAGTATCCATTATGTGCCAGATACTGGTCCTTGTAATAGAAAGAAAAATGAGCAAAAGATATCGCTCTTTTCTTTATGGCACCTGTGGTCTATCAAGTAGACAGTAATAGCTAACACATATATGGTGTTTACTATATGCAAGACACTGTTCTAAGCACTTAACAAATGGTACACCATTTAACTGAAGGTTTCTGTGGAGGACTTTTTGTTATTTTGTTAGTTTCATATTTTGCAGTGCTAGGAATCAAACCCAGGACCTCATATACGCTAGGCACAGGCTCTGCTACTGAGCTACACAGGCTCCCCAGGGTTTCTTAACCTCTGTACTGTTGGCATTTGGGCTGGATAATTCTCTGTTGAGGGGAACTGTGCAGAACACTGTAAGATGGTTAGCAGCATCCTTGGTCTCTACCCACTAGATGCTAGTAGTCCCCTGGGGGGCAAAATCACCTTTAGTTGTAAATCACTGATTTAATCTGGAGAAGATTTACTGTGCCTGGGGTTACACAACTAGAAAGTGGCAGCGCCAGAAATAGAATCCAAGCAGTTTGGCTGTAAAGTTCATGCTGTTAACCACTATGGTATACTATACGGGGTACAGGAGAGTGTGTAATAAGGGTGTGCCACCTAATCTGGAGAAGTTTCTGGAAGAATTCCTGAGGAAATGGCCTTAGATCTGAAATCCAAAGAGTAGGAATAAAAAGGAAGAGTGTCCCAGGTAGAGTGGGGAAAGCATGTGCAAAGTTACTGTTTTGGAAAAACAAAGGCAACCAGTGTAGCTGAAGTGCAGAGCATTTGGAGAGCCTAAAATGAGATAAAATATGCAAAGGATAAAATAGGGCCTGACCCTAAATAGTCAGGGTCTTATATTCTGAGAGCTATGGAAACTATATTATATGACCAGATTTACATTTTGAAAAGTTCTCTCCAGTGTGCAAAGGGTGATAACTTTTGTTTAGAATGTGAGGTAGGGAGCGGGCATGGTGGTGCATGCTTGTAATCCCAGTTCTTGGGAGGCTGAGACGGGAGGATCACAGGTTTGCGGCCAGCCTCAGCTACTTTGTGAGGCCCTCTGCAACTTAGTGAGACCCTGTTTCAAAATAAAAGAATAAAATCAGGCTGGAGGTGTAGCTCAGAGGTAGAATGCCCCTGGGTTCAATTCCCAGTACCGCAAAAAAAAGAAGCCAGGCGTGGTGGCGCACGCTTGTAATTCCAGTACTTGGGAGGCTGAGACCGGAGGATCCAGGTTCGCGGCCAGCCTCAGCTACTTAGTGAGTCCTTCTACAACTTAACAAGACCCTGTTTCAAAATCAAGAATAAAAAATAGGGCTGGATGTGTAGCTTGGAGGTAGAATGCCCCTAGGTTCAATCCCCAGTACCGCAAAAATAAATGAATGAATAAATAGATAGATAGATAGATAAATAAGTAAATAAAAATTTTAAAAAAGAATGTGAGGTAGGGATTCAACTTCATTCAATTGTCCCAACACAATTTTTTGAAAAGACCATTTCCCTATTGAATTCTCTCAGCAGTCTCATTGAAAATCAGTTGACCATCTGGATTCTCAATTCTATTTCATTTATATGTGCGTAGTTATGGCAGTACCATGTAGTCTTGAGTGCTAATAGCTTTGTAGAAAGTTTTGAAATTGGAAAACCCAAATCAGCCAACATTTTTTTTACGATTGTTTTAGCTAACAATCGGGGCAGATGAATGGGTGTATCCTAAAATCCCACCACAGCTAAACTAGAGATTGGGGAACTATATTTTCGTTCACGTAAGTCATAATTTTTATTTAAACTACAAAAGAAAATCCAACTTTCCAACCTCATATTTTGCCATGGTAGAATTTAGGGGATGAATGAGTCAGGTAAAACAGATAAGTGGCAAGTGTGCTTCACAGCTGTATCTGATTATAACCAGACCAGTAGAACCAGGAAGAACATCTGGCAGAGCTGGTTCTTATGGACCCAGTGGGGAGGGGGAGTAGAGACTTTGCCCTGTAGTTCATCTACTTTGTGTGTGTGTGTGTGTGTGTGTGTGTGTGTGTGTGTGTGGTTCCTGGAGATTAAATCCAGGGGCATTCTACCTCTGAGCTATACCCCCAGCCCTATTTTTTATAATTTATTTTGAAACAGGGTCTCATTAAGTTGTGGAGGGCCTCAATAAGTAGCTGAGGCTGGCTGTGAACCTGTGATCCTCTGGTCTCAGCCTCCCAAGTACTGGGATTACAAGTGTACACCACCATGCCTGGCTGTAGCTCATCTATTGAAAAGGATCCAGTGTCCTCCTTATTCTTTCTGCCCTGTGTGTCTCAGGGAACTGGACCCCATCCTGACTGAAGTCACGCTGATGAATGCCCGCAGTGAGCTGTACTTACGCTTCCTCAGGAAGAGGATCAGCTCAGATTTTGAGGTGGGGGACTCCATGGCCTCAGAAGAAGTAAAGCAAGGTAAAACATGATTCTCATATTCTATTTTTTTTTTTTTTTTTTTGCGGTACCGGGGATTGAACCCAGGAACATTCTACCTCCGAGCTACACCCCCAGCCCTATTTTTTTTTATACTTTATTTTGAAACCGGGTCTCATGAAGTTGCGGAGGGCCTCACTAAGTAGCTGAGGCTGCCCGCGAACCCAGATCCTCCGGTCTCTGCCTCCCAAGTACTGGGATTACAAGTGTGCACCACCATGCCCGGCCTACATGGTTCCCATATTCTGTGGGAAGGCTGTCGTATGATTGAGACTGTCTTGCCATAGTTAAGCCACAGATCTCTTGCTAAGGAAACAAATGGGATTTTTTAGCCTCTGGCCAAACTGACTCTCAGGAGGATATCTCAATATACCATGTTTTAGAATTAAATTGGCCCTTTGAAGGCCATCTAATCATTTTTTAGGCAAGGAAAACTGATAATTTAAAAAAAAAACCTCAATAAAGCTTTTTTAAAAAGTATGTAATGTGCCGGGCGTGGTGGCGCACGCTTGTAATCCCAGTACTTGGGAGGCTGAGACCAGAGCATCCGGGTTCGCGGCCAGCCTCAGCTACTTAGTGAGGCCCTCCGCAACTTAGTGAGTCCCTGTTTCAAAATAAAGAACAAAAAATAGGGCTGGGGGTGTAGCTCGGAGGTAGAATGCCCCTGGGTTCAATCCCTGGCACCTCAAAATATATATATATATATTATATATATAATGCAAGCATGGTGTGGTGGCACACATCTGTAATCCCAGTACTTGGGAGGCTGAGACAGAAGGATTCCAGGTTTGAGGCCAGCCTCAGCAACTTAGTGAGACTCACTACAACTTACTGAGACTGTGTTTCAAAATAAAAAATAAAATAGACCTGAGGTGTAGCTCAGTGGTAGAGTGCTGCGTGTTCAATCCTCAGAACCACCACCACCAAAAAAAAAAAGGTAAGTGAAATGAAAAATTAAGCAAGGTATGTATAAACATGGAAAATATTTATGATATAATTTTTTAAAGCAAAATACAAAATTGTATCTGTACTGTGATTATAACTGTGCAAAATAAGTACCTCTTTGGAACAAAGACTAGAAAAGAACCTTAAAAAATGAAAACGTTGCCGGGTGTGGTGGCGCATGCTTGTAATCCCAGTACTTTGGGAGGCGGAGACCGAAGGATCTGGGTTCGCGGCCAGCCTCAGCTCTCTCTCTCTCTCTCTCTCTCTCTCTCTCTCTCTACCTACCTAGTGAGGCCCTCCGCAACTTCGTGAGACCCGGTTTCAAAATAAAGTATAAAAAATAGGGCCGGGGGTGTAGCGCGGAGGTAGAACACCCCTGCGTTCAATCCCCGGTACCGCAAAAAAAAAAAAAAAAACGTTGCTCCATTTCCCTTGGAGAAGAAAAGTGAATATTCCTGTCTTGGCTGTCCCCTAGAGCACCAGAAGTGCCTGGACAAACTCCTCAATAACTGCCTGCTGAGCTGTACCATGCAGGAGCTAATTGGCTTATATATCACCATGGAGGAGTACTTCATGAGGGAGACTGTCAATAAGGTAGGACATAGGGACACTTCTCTTGCAAATGGGGCTGCCTGTCCAAGAAGCCAGCTGAAGGAAGTGGCTGAAGCCTGTCGTATTTCTTCGACCTGCTTTGAGAATATTTTTGTATGCAGACTGAGTTTTACTGCTTTGTATGGTAAGAGGGCATCTTTGGAGTTACAATGCTCTTTTTACACCCAGCTAGGACTTCTTTCCCAAGAGTTACAAAAGAACAGCTCAGCTCCCCAGGGACCTGCTTGCTCCCTGCCTCCCTGGAGTTATACAGTTGAGGAGCTTTGGGGAAGTAGGGCCTCTCCTATGTCTGACATCCCAGGTAATAGATGTCCTCAAGACAAAGGCCCTAAATATTAAATTTCCAAATGTAGTGATCAATAGGGAAATGAGCTATTTTAGCAAGCTCTGACAAATACAAGCCATGTTGGGAGAAACATGGGCAAGTCAGGTGTGGTGGCGCACGTTTGTAATCCCAGTGCTTGGGAGGTCAAGACGGAAGGATCGCAGGTTTGTGGCCAGCCTCAGCTACTTAGCGAGGCCCTCCACAACTTAGTGAGACCCTGTTTCAAAATAAAGAATAAAAAATAGGGCTGGGAGTGTAGCTTGGAGGTAGAAAGCCCATGGGTTCAATCCCCAGTACTGCGAAGGAAGGAAGGAAGGAGGGAGGAAGGGAGGGAGTAAGGGAGGGGAAGGGAGGGGAGGGGAGGG
>PVJS01062164.1:0-10806 GCA_004027185.1 Glis glis | reverse complement strand
CACCCCCGGCCCTATTTTTATACTTTATTTTGAAACCAGGTCTCACGAAGTTACGGAGGGCCTCACTAAGTAGAGAGAGAGAGAGAGAGAGAGAGAGAGAGAGAGAGAGAACTGAGGCTGGCCGCGAACCCGGATCCTCCGGTCTCTGCCTCCCAAGGTGCTGGGATTACAAGCGTGCGCCACCACGCCCGGCCTATTTCTATCTTTTAAATAACATTTCTTTAGCCAGATGCAGTAGTACATGCCTGTAGTCCCAGTACTTGAGAGACTGAGACAGGAAGATCACAGGTTCAAGGCCAGTCTCAGCAATGTAGCAAGACTCTCAGCAGTTTAGCAAGACCCTGTTTCAAAAATAAAAAAATGAAAAGGATTGGGGGTGTAGTTTAGAGATAGAATGCCTTGGGGTTCAATCCCCAGCACCAAAGATAAATGAATGAATGAATGAATAAATAAATAAATAAATAAATGAATATCTCTGTTCTCTCTACCATGTCTAATCTGTGCACCTCCTGCTCCCAAACATTGGAAAATGTATAATGGACACCAAACAGCAACTAACCACAAAAAAGTCTTTAACTCTGAGTGGTAAATTATTTTTCTTTATTGTTTTCTATCTTCAGATTTTCTACAGTATGTACATAACTTTTAAAAATCAGGAAAACATGTTCTGATAATTATAATTCTGGTAGTATCCTAATTAGGCTCTGCTAACTGCTGAATAAAAACTTCACAGTTTTCAGCAGCTTGTAACACACGTGATGACGCGCCGCTCCTCAGTAGCTCTGCTTCAGCATCTGTTTCCTCCACGCGGCCACTCAGGGACTCAGCCTTTTTCTATCCGGAAGGTTTACTGATCTTTTGAATCAGCAGACAAGGGAAGAAATAGATGGTAGAAGATTGGCTGGAGGTCATTTTTAGGCCAGGCCTTAAAGTGACATATTTTACTAGTACTTGTACATGCTTGGGAAATGAAGTCTAGTCATGTAGTCAGGAGGAAGAAAAAAAAGAGATAGACAGCATGCTAGACGAGAAATGGGCTTTGGACAGGCACCTAGATTTAAATCTCTGCCCCTCTAATGAGGTGATAGACTACCTTTTAGAGTTCAAATAACCAACATTTAACCAAAAACAAATTGGGAATCAATTAATACATGGCATTGCTTTGGGTGCAGATAATACAGAGACCCCCTCCCCTCCCATCTCTCCTTGTAAGGACAGCAACAGTTGGTCAGGGAAGGACATATTCCACCCTCTTTGTGTATGGGATCTTTGCGACGTGGTGGAAGTGGAACTGTGGGTGTCTGTGTCGAGATAGCCCTGTTGCAGGAAGCGTGCGACTAGCCCGGTGAGACTGGACAGGACCTGGAAGTCCTCTCCGAGGACGTTTCTTATTAACATGAATTTGGAGGAAAACAGCTGCTCACAAGGATGTGGTGTTTGAGGGAGGGTATTCTTAGAAGGAAAAGCTTAGTCAAGTCAGGGAGGTAGAAAAGATTATGCTTAGTGGGCTCAGTGGTGCACATTTGTAATCCCAGTGCTTGGGAGGAAGCTGAGACAGGAGGATTGCAGGTTCGAGGCTAGCTTCAGCATTTTAGCAAGATCCTATTTTTTTTTTAAAGCCAAGTGTGGTGGTTCATGCCTGTAATCCCAGTACTTGGGAGGTTGAGACAAGAGGATCGCAGGTTCGAGGCCACCCTTAGCAATTTAGTGAGACCCTGTTTCAAAATAAAAAAAATAAAGAGAGGTGGGGTATAGCTTGAAGGTAGAATGCCCCTGGGTTCAACCCCTGGCACTCCCCCATCCCCCAAAAAATCATGCTCAGGAAACTGAGTAAAACAAAAGCAAAAAAAAAAAAAAAAAAGCAAGCCGGGTGTGGTGGCGCACGCTTGTAATCCCAGTACTTTGGGAGGCGGAGACCGGAGGATCCGGGTTCGCGGCCAGCCTCAGCTCTCTCTCTCTCTCTCTCTCTCTCTCTCTCTCTCCTTAGTGAGGCCCTCCGCAACTTCGTGAGACCCGGTTTCAAAATAAAGTATAAAAAAAATAGGGCCGGGGGTGTAGCACGGAGGTAGAACGCCCCTGCGTTCAATCCCCAGTACTGAAAAAAAAAAAAAAAAGCAGTAAACATGAGTCAGCCAGATCTCAAATAAAGAGCTCACCTTTGAGCAGATGAGTCACTTCTCCTCTAGGATCATGGGGATAATGAGCATTCAGGGAGGAGGAAACAGCCACAAATCAGGCCGAGGATCAGCAAGATGCAAACATGTTCCCTTCGTGGAGAAGTTATTGCGGCCTTTCTCATACATTACTAATGCTGGGGCCTTGCCACGAAGTGCCACCAAGATATATTTTCTGAAAGTAACAAATTGCTTAGCCTTTCTCTGGGATATGAAATGTGAAAGGGACTATCCACATGAACAAAGCAGGTTGCGCGTGTTTGTACGATAAACAGTGTGGGTGTATATAATATATACTTAAAATATACTATATAGGTATATACTATATACACCCATGCACTCTTCTTCATGTAGACAATAAAAACATGCTCTTATTAATAAGCCTCAATTTTGAACAGTGCACATATAAATATCACATATATATATATTTATTTAAAATGAAAGACAAGCCAGGCATGGTGGCACATGCCTGTAATGGTAGTACTTGGGAGGCTGAGATAGGAGGATCACAGGTTTGAGGTCAGCCTCAGCAATTTAGCAAGAACATCAACAACTTAGCAAGACCCTGTCTTAAAAATAAAAATAAAGATCTGGGGGTATAACACAGAGGTAGGATGCTCCTGGGTTCTATCTCCAGTACCAAAAACTAAAATTAAATTAAAGTTGAATTTTGATGGGCCATATTCTAGATCAAATTGATTCTTTCACTCTTCTTGAACAAGAGCCACAATTTGTGTTCTCAGTGTACATGTGGCTAATTAATTTCATTTTCCACAGTAGAGATTAACTTCCAGGCTTTTGAGAAACCATACGATTATGAGTAATCTACACGTATGGGAAAAAATGAGGTGAAAACACAAATCAGTAACAATGTTTGACTCAAATGAACATCATTTCCAAGACAAGTATATCTAATAAGGACTCTCCTGTCTTATAAATTGTCCTTATACCCCCATCTCTATCTGCCAATTATTAAAGTGCTATGGTCTTATGTTATTTATGTCTATTCAACAAGACTTTAACTGTGAAATCCACTGGCTGCTATGAATAGATTTAACTTATTTAGGACTCAGTTTTTTTCCTAGGTAGGATTTATAAAATAGATTTTGCATTGTTGAACACTAGCTAAGAGTCAAGATATATTTTGAGTTCTGTGAAATTGGAGAAAGTTCCTTTATCCATCTGGAGCTCTATTTTTTCATATGTAAAAGGTAAGAGATTTATGAGGTTTTGTTTAAAGTGTTCCACTTTTTTTTTTCTTGAGGAATGTGGTAGTCATGCCACATTTACTATCATCAATATTAGGGGTTTCTCTACAATGTTAATAATAGCTATATTAGGCTTCTCAAATTATGAGAATTGTTTTGCTTAACTGAGTTAAAAAAACTGAGTTTAAAAAAATTTACATCTATTTCTTTATATGATTTAAAAAATAGCAGTATGGGGAAGGAAACAGACCAAAAAATAATAGGAATGTATGAAAAGAATCTATCATGTTCAATTACAATACACCAATAAAAATGATAAAAAGTAGTAAAATGCATTAGATTTATCATTTTAAACATTTTTGAGTGTACAGTTTAGTGGCAGTAAGCACTCATGTTGTGCACTATCATCACCCCTTATCTCTAGAACGTTTTTATCTTCTCCATCTAAACTCTGTCTATTAAGATATTAGCTCCTCATCCCCCCTCCCAGCCCCTGGCAACCACCTTTCTACTTTCTGTGTCTATGAATGTGACTGCGCAGGCACCTGTCTTGTAAGTAGAATCCTACACTGATTCGTCCTTTTGTGACTGCCTTAGTTCACTGGCACAAAATCTTTAAGTTTCATTCATATTGTAGCATATGCCAGAGTTTCATTCCCTTTTAGGGCTGAATAATATTTCAGTGTGTGTGTGTGTGTGTGTGTGTGTGTGTGTGTGTGTGTGTTATACATTTGGGATGTTTCTAACTTTTGGCTATTGTAAGTAATGCTGCCATGGACGTGAGTACACAAATATTTGTTTTCAGTTCTTTCAGGTATATGCCCAGAAGTGGAATTGTTGAATCATGAGATAATTCTATGTTTACTTTTTGGAGGAGCCCCAATACTTGGTATTTGCTTTAAGCATCAGCTGAACTGGGGGAATACGGCCTGGTTTTAATCTTCAAAAGAGACTCTTGTTTGGCTTCAGCTCTGTCTCAGGCAAGTGGAGGTTAATGATGTTAGTAGGTCAGGGGTGTACAGTTACCAATAGACAGGGTTTTCTTGGGCGCTCTGTATTCCTTTTGAAGACAACTCCGCCGCAGTGAGTTTATAGACAAATTTATGCACACAGCATAATTACCAGCCTCATTCTTTGGCTGATCTGCTCACTGTGAAAACATGAACAGCTCCTGCTTCATTTTCTCCTTCCTTAGCTATGCATCTTCTTATTTTAATAACCACTTAAAATCTCTCTAGTTCCGTAAACATTTACAACTCAAATGTTTTGCTGAGGTCTGTCCTCTTTTTTTATAGTCATCTTCTTGCTCAGTGCTATGAGGAAAGCTTAGCAAATATCACTCCTTTGAATATAAGAAACAATTTCTTATGATGACTAAAAAAAGTATTCTCTGTATTTTTTTGCTTAGTGGTATTATTTTCACCAATCATAATTGAGCACTCTGTCTAAAGTGCTGCCACAGTAGCTCAGCTCAATGTTTTCCTTCAGGTTGACACCATCATTATCAGCTCAGAGCATCTTTCCACAAGGTTGGAATTTCTAGAAATAGAAATACCAGATGAAACCCACCTCAGGAATTTAACTCACAGTTTTTCTATGACAGAGGTACTGGGAGGCCAACCAAGCCTGATGCTTAGTACTTATAATAGAAGAGAAATAAATAAATAGGAGAGGGAGAGGGAGCTAATTTCTTTGATGGGAATTTCCTTTTGGTAAACTCTACTAGAAGTTTTTTTGTTTTCAGAGCTCTTCTTTTTTCATACTTTATTTTAGAAAAAGCCAAGGCGGACAGTTTGATTGACGGTACATTATAGGAATAGAAAAGTGTTGGAAATGGCAAATTTTTAAGCCTCTGTGGAAAAAGCCATAACCACATCTTCTGGAAAGAAGACAAATGGAAAATCCATGGAAAATTGATTATTAAGATTGCCCAAATTCCCCATTAGAAATGGTCACTCTATGACCATTTTTACACAACATTTATCATCTTTTCATCAGAAAAATGAAATGGTATCCCAGTCCTAGGTTCAGTGTGAAATTAGGTTGGGCTGGCTATGCTTCCTTCTGGTGAAGAACATCTTTTCTGTGGTGTGTTAAAGCAGGTATAGTCAAGTATAATAGTCACTATAGCTGTATGATCCATTGCATAGTTTAAAAACAAGGCAGTAGGCCAGATTAATATTTGTTAAACAGGTGCTCAATAAATATAATTTCAAAATACTTGTAAATATATAAAGCAGATTTCTCGCAATTTTCTTCTGAAATACTCCCTTAATTATTCTAGTAGGCAATAATATGAAAATCAAATAATTTTAGAAGAAGAAAGAATGTTCAAGAAATTCAGGTTTATTCCCACTGCATGTAGGAGACTAAGTAGTGCGGAGAGATTAGGAGTTGGCTTCCCAATCGATAGGCCAATGCCTTTTCCCTCTTTACCCATGCTCTCTCCATTTCAGCATCACTAATATAAAAAAGTTTTATTTTTCTGAAAAATTCATTTTTTTTGTTCCTGCTGCTATAACAAAAATGCCTTAGACTGAGAAATTTATAAACAATAGAAATTTATTGCTTGCAGTTCTGGAGGCTCGACGGTACAAGATCAAGCCTTCATTAGATTTGGTATCTGATGAAGGCTCATCCTCTGCTTCACAAATGACACCTTGTTGCTTTGTCTTTACAAGGTGGAAAGGCAAGACAGATTTCTCTTCTGTAAGGCAGAAATCCTATTTATGAGGCCAGTGCCCTCATGATTTGATCACTACTAAAGTCCCCACCTCTTTATACTATCACAGTAAGGGTAAAGCTCCAACATATGTATTTTAAGGGGATGCCAACATTCAGACATGGCAGAATAGAAGAACTACGATATACTTTTAAAAGAAAGACTTAAGAAGCCAGGTGTGGTGGCACAAGGCTATAATTCCAGTGCTTGGGAGGCTGAGACAGGAGGATTGTGGTTTGGAGGCCAGCCTCAGCAAGGTACCAAGATCCCTTAGCAATTTAGTGAGACCTTGTTTTAAACTAAAAAATAAAAAGGGCTGGGGGTATAGCTCAGAGGTAGAATGCCCCTGGGTTCAATCCCGAGTACTAAAAAAATAAAAAGATTTAAGAGATATATAATCAATGAACTTGTCAACTCAAATATTTATAAATATTTATTGATTACCAAATACAATCTAGGATCTCTGTAATACATTGTGGGTGAAGACCTAATACCAATAAAAAGCACTGACAGATAGTATTGAAGTTCCTCTGAGGTTGGACACAAGCTCTAGGGAGTTAAACTTGTTAGAGAGCAATGATCCATAAGAGGTAAGACACAGCGTTCCATTTAGACCCGGAAGGACTAGGGGCCAGAAGGGATCAATGAAGGAATCAGGGGCAAATAGTTCAGGTCTAAATGTCAGGGTATAGAGCCGGGCATAGTGGCACATGCATGTAATCCCAGTACTTGGGAGGCTGAGACAGGAGGGTGGCAGGTTCAAGGCCAGCGCCAGCAATTTAATGAGACCTTCAGCAACTTAGCAAGACCTTGTTTTAAAATAAAAAACAAAAGGGCCAGGGGTGTAGCTTGGAGGTAGAATGCCCCTGAGTTTAATCCCCAGTACCACAAAAAACAAAAAACAAAAAACACAACAGAAACAAAACAAAAACAACTATCAGTAGGGGTATAGGAATGAGAGAGCTGCACAATTTCTTTTTTTAAAATAATTTTATTAGTGCATTGTAATTGTACTTCATAGCGAGGTACAGTGTGATACATTCATATCTGCACACAGCTCTTGGTGTATTTCCTTCCACATTCCGCCCTGCTCATCCTTCTTCCCTCCCACACGTTAGTGAAATTGATGTAATACCTTCATATATTGCCATAATATTATTTGAGCTCTTTCCTTCTCAATCCTCCTTTTCCTCCTACCCAATCCCCTCCCTCGTCCCCTTCCGCTATTCTACAGGTCTCTCTCCACATTCTTTAAAGTCCCTTATGCTTCCTATTCTCTCTCTGGCTTCCACGTATGAGAGAAAACAATGATTCTTGACTTCCTGAGATTTGCTGATCTCATAGTGGCAAAACAGAAACGTGGTCTGAGGGGTATTTTGGGGTTAAGTGTTAGAGTTGAAACACTTAAGAGATTTACTTAAGTGTATCAAATCCATTAGAACTGAGGTCAATGCTATTGAAATATACTGAATCTCCTGGGATTGAGGACACCCAGAGGTCTTTGAAGGTAGAATTTTAATAATTTGCAAATAGAGGCAGAGAATCAAATCAGTTATATGATAATACATAATAACATTTCTTCAAAGTAGCAGATGGTAAAATTTTCCCTTTTACTTTCATTTAATTTGTTTTCTTGCTACCAAAAGAGCCACACAAAACCATTTGTGTATGTTGCATTCATATGTTAAATTAAAACCATATTATTGAAGGGAATGATGGTCTAATAAACAGGCCATAAAATAAAATTGAATGTTTGCACAGTGATTGATGACACAGAAAACCAATATGCTATGTTATTTTTCCAGTACCAGTATTGCCATGGCCTGAGCCAGTGACTGGGGCATATTACAGCAGGAAATATGCTTAATGAAATGATAATGATCTCAATATCCACATTAACAGAGCATTAAATTAAAATAATGTAATTATAAATCAGGAACATCGTCAAATATGATTACTATCAAACATGCTAAAACAATGTTATAGGAAAAAGAAAGGTGGCAGTGTTCAGGGTGGGATATGTGATGGGATGCGCCCGTGCAGCTGCCCAGGGGACATGGACGGAGGGGAGTGAGGAGGGAATACAGCCACCTCTGCTCCTTCCCGCCCCTGTTCCTTTGAGAAAGACAAGCTGAGGCTCCTCATTAACCTATAGCCTGATTGCCTTCGTATTGTTTCTTGGTGATTTTCAGGAGATTTTGACCAAGATATTTGATTGCTCTCCACAGTAAAATGTGCCATTTTTCCTTTTTTTTTTTTTTACCTTCTGGCACTTGAAAAAAATATGCACTTATGTGAGTTCTCTTTTCTACGAAATCCAGCTAAAAGCAAAGAGCAGTAATCACATTTTTATGAACACTGGAGAAGTTTATGCACTTTTAAACAATTGTTTTTGTTATTTTATCTTACAAATGATTTATCCACCCTTTTCAAAAAGCATAAAGGGTGTTTGGTGGCACAATATTTAATTTTTTAATTTTAATTTTAGAAAATATTTTTGGTCCTGGGGATTGAGCCTGGGGGCATTTTACCTCTGAGCTACACCCCCGGTCCTTTTGATTTTTCATTTTGAAATAGGGTCTGGCTAAGTTACCACACATTGGTGTTGGACCTGCAACCCTCTTGTCTCAGCTTCCCAAGTACTGGGATTAAAGGCGTGGGCCACCATGCCTGGCTATTAAATTTTTTTTTTTTTAAATAAGCAGTTGCCAGCCACTTCTAGGCCTTGGCAAACAAAGTAATTCAAGCAGAACGTTCTTCTTCTGACCTGAGTCAATTGCTAGATTCTGAAAGGTGAGGTGGGTAGCACCCATGGCCCTAGAGGAGTGCTGTGACTTTAAAGGTCCTCTTGGGGTTCACAGTCTGCTGACAGAGCTGGCTTCCTGGGCATGAGACCAGCACGGTCCCCTAGAATCCCTTGTTCAGACAGGTCACAGATGTGGCTTAATGCTCTACAGCCTCTGTTGTGAACCTCTTAATAGCTTTCTTAGAATTTGTGCTTACAAATGTGGTCTGGTAGGACAGTGGGGCACGTTCTGGGGTTCAGAGTCTCAGTTCCCTTCTGGGTCCTCTCCTACTTCCCCAGGATGGCTTCCTGGCTGCCTGCTCCCCAGTCCCTCTACCTTGACACGCTGGCCTCTTTCCCAGCTTGTACCCTGTGACTGCTGCTATCTTCTGTGGGACGTGGCAATCAGGTGCACTGACAGAGAGATGCTGGGGATGGATGGGAGGCATTCTGCCATCGCCCACTATCCCTCAGTAGGGTGTGGCCACAAACGTGGAAGGTTTGGGGCTATGGGTCCCACAGCATCTTGGGCAGGGCAGAGTGGTGGCTGTCCTTGCCCTGGGATGGTAACTCCATGGTATGTCTCGCAGGTAAGATGGCAGGGGAGAGCTTTGTTCAACCCTATCTAGGTACCGAATGCATCCTGGTATGAGGATTCTGGTTTCCTGGTGTTACTCATCCACCATGGGCCCAGGCAGTGGGGCAGGGGTAAGGGTACATGAACCTCCCTGCCTCTGCGTGGGGTATGGCCTGTTAGTCTGGCAGCTTCAGGGAGGTGGATCCCAGTGGCCGGTGGCCACCTGTGCAGAGTCCTAAGAGAGGCTCCTGGGCACCTATAACCCTTATTTCTGAAGGAGCATGACATTAAACAGCAAATGAAACCACCATAACACGCTGAGAGAAAAACAGATAAAGAGAGACCATGGAAGAGAGGAAAACGTTTTATACTGTCATATTTTTACTGATATGTTTCCCTGCTTTTTGAGCAAGAGGTCCGACATTGTCATTTTGCACTAGACCTTGCAAATTATGTAGCTGACCTTCTCTGCAGTGCCTGTTACTGAGTGGTTGGGGTCAATGAGTCCTCTGGAAGGAAAGGACTGGGAGCTCGTTCTGTGGCCTTGTCTAACCTCTGATGGCACATGAAGACCACAGGTGCATGTGGGGAAACCTTGAGAAAGGGGATGCCCGGATGGCTGCCCTTACATGGCCATCAGGGCCTAGAACTGGCACCAAAAATTTAATTGCCTGCGAGCAGGCAGCAGGCAACATCGGTGAACGTGGAGTGCAGGGGACAGTGCAGAAGTGCTTGCCTTGTATGGACGTGTCATGTAGGTGAAACATGGCACTTGCCCTCCAGCTCCAACGGTGGCTGCTGTCTAAGACAAGCTATGTATTGCAGCATTATTCATGAGAAGTTGGAAATCCAGATTTCTGTGTGAAAAATTTTATCTGAATTTTCAAATGCAGTGGGGATAAACAAAACCTACCAAGGAGACGTTGTTTGAACTGGGGATCCCAGGTTTGTAGGTCGTGGAGTAGGCTGGTTCACAACCCCTCTAGACCCTGACACTCTGCGCGCTGTGGGAAAAAAAGACTGAACATCTGTGTAGGGAATTTAAGAGCTTGAATTTTTACTCAAGTGTGAGATATACAGGGATAGGGACAGGAAAGGATTTTGCTGCAGGTGAGACAGGCATGTGTCAGGCTGTGAACATCCAGTGTTCAGCAGCGACATCTAGTGGCAATGAAAGAAGCAACAGCTGTACGAGGGGGGAGAGAGAGAGAGAGAGAGAGAGAGAGAGAGAGAGAGAGAGAAACAGACAGAGAGAGCGAAAGAGAGAGAGAGTGAAAGAGAGAAAGAGAAAGAGAGAGAGAGGGAGAAAGAGAAACAGAGAGAGAGAGCAAAAGAGAGAG
>PVJS01062163.1:0-10806 GCA_004027185.1 Glis glis | reverse complement strand
TGGTGTTTTTTTTCTTGGGGGGGGGCATTGCCTCTTAGTTTGAAAGTTTTAGTGTAACCAGGTTGGTCTCACATCTTTATATGTAGCTCAGTCTTGGAATGTTACCCTTGGAAACAGAAACTCATTGCTTCACACAAGACCCATTTTCTTCTTCCCTCAGAGATCAAAATAGAGATCATTTACTGGAAATATATTTTCCTCCTTGTCTTCTGTCTAAGTGATTGGCACAATGAACAGACAGTTTTAGCTTACGACTGCTTTCATAAGTTAGATAGCAAATGGCTTGTTGGGATAATAACACATACAAGAAACATAAAGGCTCAAACTCCTCCAATGACAAAAATGCCACTTGACACATGAGTCAAGCCTGAAAAGCCAGAAACTTATCTCAACCTGTGGAAGAAAAATCCTTTGTGTACCCGGTGACAAAACAAGATTTGGAACTTTGCCTATGGATTTCTTTGTTGTCAAACAGATATCTTTTAAAAGCCCCTTTGATACTTGCCATTTAAAAAATATATTTTTATAAATATAAATATATATATATATATGTGTGTGTGTGTGTGTGTGTGTGTGTGTGTGTGTGTGTAGAAAAACGCTGTTGTCCAATCACAGCTGTAGGACATGAGAACAAACTACTTCATATCTGATAATTATAAAAGAATAAATGAGGTTACCAGAAAAGAGTCTACTTCTAGATAGTAGAAAAATGGGGATGGGAATTTCTGAATCACCAACTCTGTCCCTGGGCCTAGGATTGGGTATTCTGGTTTTATGATTTCATTTTTTTTTTTTTTTGCGGCACTGTTCTACCTCCGCGCTACACCCCCGGCCCTATTTTTTTATACTTTATTTCGAAACCGGGTCTCACGAAGTTGCGGAGGGCCTTACTAGGTAGAGAGAGAGAGAGCTGAGCTGAGGCTGGCCGGTCTCCGCCTCCCAAAGTACTGGGATTACAAGTGTGTGCCACCACACCTGGCATGATTTTATTTTTTGTGTGGTACTGGAGATTGAACCCAGGGCCATTCTACCTCTGAGCCACACCCCCAGCTCAGTTTTATTTTTTATTTTGAAACAGGGTCTCACTTAGTTGCTGAGGGTCGTGCTATGTTGCTGAGGCTGGCCTTGAACCTGCAACCTTCCTGTCGCAGCCTCACAAGTGCTGGGATTAAAAACATGCCCCATGCCCAGTTTATAATTTCATTTTATTCAATTTTTTTGTACTAGGGATTGAACCCAGTTGTATTCTACATCTGAACTACACCCCAACCCTATTTTTATTACTTTTTTATTTTGAAATAGGGTCTCCCTACATTTCCAAGAGTCTCACTAAGTTGCTGAGACTGACCTTGAACCTGGGATGCTCTTGTCTCGGCCTCCCAAGTATTGGGATTACAGGCGTGTGCCACCCATGCTTGGCTTCATTTTATTTAATTTAATTTGAGTTCATTACCATTTCTCCCATTTTAGAGATTAAGAAGCTAAGGCTAAAGGAAGTTAATAAACTATGTGTGTGTGTGTGTGTGTGTGCATGTGTGTATGTGTGTGTGTGTGTGTGTGTGTGTGTGTGTGTGGTACTGGGGATTGGACGCAGAGGCATTCTACCTCTGAGCTACACCCCCACACCTTTAAAAAAATATTTTTTTGAAACAGAGCTTCACTAGGTTGCTGAGAGTCTCACTAAATTGCTGAAACTAGTCTTGAACCTGCCATCCTCCTGTCTCAGCCTCCCAAGGGATTAGAGATGTGTTCCACCACACCCAGCTAAGAAAACTGACTTCTTCTAAGTGACCTCACTTGAGATTCATACCCCTATCTGCCTCCAAAGCCATTCTTCCTTGGAGGTTTCTACCTTGTCTAGTCTGTGGCTCAAGGTATTTAGTGGACTGGCACATTTTGGAGAGAATTGGGTCATATACACATTCCTTTTGGTGAGTGCAGTCAACAACTCATAGGCATGCCCTGTGATTGCAATATTAGAGTTGTCTAAGGACAATACTTGGAGGATGGCTGGTCTGGACCTGAGGATCTCCATGCTGGCTACACTTTGAATCACCTCAGTTTCCAATTTCTAATGCTTGGCATACCACACCAGATTCTCTAGGGTGGGGTCCTTGCACCAATATTTATGTATGTATGTATGTATGTATGAATGTATGTATGTGTGTATGTTGTGGTACTGGGGATTGAACCCAGGGGCATTCTACCTCCGAGCTACACCCTCAACCCTATTTTTTATTCTTTATTTTGAAACAGGGTCTCACTAAGTTGCAGAGGGCCTCACTAAGTAGCTGAGGCTGGCTGCAAACCCAGATCCTCTCATCTCAGCCTCCCCAGTACTGGGATTACAAGCGTGTGCCACCACGCCCGGCTTATTCTCTCATTTTGAAACAGGGTCTCGCTAAGTTGCAGAGCACCTTACTAAGTAGCTGAGGCTAGCCGTGAACCGGGATCCTCTCATCTCAGCCTCCTGGAATTACAAGTGTGCTCCACCACACCCGGCTAAGCACCAATATTTAAATGTCAAGTCCTACCCCCTTAGAGTGATGATCATTGTGATGGCCCTTCAGGGTTGTGAATCTCTGGTCCAGCTGGTCTTGACTCAGTCTCCTCCTTGAGTGGCTGCATGAACACTGGCAGTCCTTGCTCCTCTGTGGAAACACAAGCTAGCAGACTCTACCTTCACATCTCTTCCAGATACCTGGGTCTTACAGGAAAGCTAGTTGACCTTGGAGCACCATTCAGTTTCCTTTATAGAATTCACATTGTAAATATCATTTTCCCTTTGGCAGACCAGGAAAAGCACAAGATCCACAGGTAAATTTTGATTTTGTTTTAGGATTTCCTGAAGAATAAAGACTGATAATTTCCCTGAAGCCAGGCTGGGGATGTAGGTCAGTGGAAAAGCATTGACCTAGCATGCATGAGGCCCTGGGTTCCATCCCCCAGACTGCAAACAAACACACCTTTTTTCAAAGCTATGAAATCTAATTTGGGAAGATGGGCAAGGGGTAAATATGGCAGAATGAGTAGAGCAAGGGGCTCAACCCCAGGTCAAGGTTCCTGTTTCAATGACCCACCCAGCAAACTCTGGCAAAAGCAGAAATGGAGAAAAGAGAGTGGAAATATTTTTTGATTTGGGGATTGTAATAATTTTAACAACATTAGACAGTGAGAGTTGCCACTCTATCCTGGAATTCTAGTTCAACTAGAATTCTGTGACTTGAAGAGCATGCATGGTCTAAAACTACAGCTCACTATTCCACAAGTAGCTCTTGGATAAATTAACTCTAGACTTATAGAAGGTTCATAGATGAAGAAAGTAATTTGCCCTTCCTGTTTAAAGGATGAATACATCTAGCATCTGATTAGTGCTTGCACAGTGTCCTTCAGTTACGATGTCATCTGAATACTAACATGGTAGGAATGTGACTTTTTAGAGAAGCATTATAGTGTTCTGTGTTCCTGTAACAGAACACCCACTAGCTATGGGTTGAAAACTCTAATGTCTACAGGGTGCTGCAGGTAAACTGGAAAGAGGTATGGAGTAGATGTAAAATGAGAAGGAACATGGGAACTATGGAAAATTTGTGCATGCGAGTCCTGTCAAAAAGCATTCAAACATATAATTTAAAAAATACTGTAGCCAGGCATGGTGGCACATGCCTGTACTCTCAGTACTCGAGAGGCTGAGACAGGAGAATATCAGGTTCAAGACCAGTCTCAGCAACTTAGCGAGACCCTGTATCATAATAAAAATAAAAAGGGCTGAGGGTGTAACTCATAGGTAGAATGCCCCTGGGTTCAATCCCTGGTACCACAAAAAGAAAAAAAGTACTGTTCAAGCCAAAACACGTGCGTGTGCGCGCGCGCGCGCGCACACACACACACACACACACACACACACACACACAGAGGGACAATAAGACCAATTGTTGTCCTGTTGCAAGCTTGTATTGTTTAGCTTTAAAGCTATAATCCCTTGAATTATTTGATAATTCATATAGCTTTTAACATGCCATCTTTTGGCCAAGTCTCTCTTCTCCCCCTGAGAAAGAAAACAAAGCTAGAAACAAACAAACAACCCTGTGTGTTCTTTAAACTGTAGTGGCTGTGGCTAAACATATGGGAAAAATTATTTCTACGGATATTACTATTCTCTGTGTACTGCGAGTGAGGAGAAAAAGAAACGTTTTTTTCATGTATACGTTAAATAACTTGGTGTAGACACAACATATGCTGCCTTTGTCACTTAGATATTTTTACATTGAGTTTTGAATAGTGCTCAGAAATTTAAATTAATTTAGCTTTTCGATATAGATATCTGCCAACGTTTCTAAGAATAAATCTCCGTAGGATATATATTTTTTAGAGATAAAAGCAAAAACGAACTTTCTAGAAACACAAAACAAAGAACTTTGAGGATATGCTTGACTTTACTGGAGTTGACTTTTATTTCCTATTTCTTGGCACAATGTGCTGACCTTATAAATGTTATTAGATGTTGACCTTGTAAATATAAATAAGAATTGTCAATAAGTGAAATTGTATTTCTGAACACAGAGGACAGATTCTCCTCTAAGCTGCATGTGGAGCATTACGGGCTTTTAGCATCAAAAAGCATAAAACAATTTTGGAGGAAGCATTTTCAATTAGAGTGGCTAACCAAATTTTCTAATAATAGGGATTGCCCCACACATGCTACAAAATGAAAACTTAGCAAAATAATCTTGTCTCTTAGTTGAAGTGGTAGAAAAGCTGCCCTATATTTTTTATGGACCAAAAGGAAATAAGCCTATTTCAATCTAAGAAACATCTAAGCTGAGTCCTTGGGACATCTTTTATTCTATTTTTATTTTTATTGGCACATTATAATTATACATAATAGCAGGATTCATTATTATATATTTGTACATGCACATAACATAATTTGGTCAATTTCATTCCTGGGGGTATCTTATGAACAAGCAAGTCCCGGCCCTTCTGTGGAGAGGCATATGGCACAGAACTATGCTGTTAAATATGGTAGTCACTAGCCATGAATGTCTGATTAAATTAAATTAAATTAATTAGAGTTTAAAATCTAGTTCCTTACACTGGCCACGTTAGAACTACTTGATAGCCATATACGGTTAGTGTCTACTGTATTAGATGGCACAGATATGAAACATGTTTGTCATTACAGAAAGTTCCATTAGACAGCACCAGTGTAGAGATCATGAACTCTAGCCAGGTGTGGTGGCATGCACCTATAATCCCAGTACTTGGGATGCTGAAACAGGAGGATCACAGGTTTGAGGCTAGCCTCGGCAACTTAGCGAGACCCTGTTTCAAAATAAAAAAAAATAAAATAAAAAGAGCTGAGGGTATAACTCAGAGGTAGAATGCCCCTGGGTTCAATCCCAGTACCAATAAAAAGATCAGTAGAGATAATTAACTCACCTCTGGAGTCAGATTGACTGGGTTTGAAAGTCAGTTCTTCCACTCACCCATTTTGCGAGCTCAGGAGAGTTTCTTAAGAACACTGTGCCCTGGGCTGGGGATGTGGCTCAATGTCAGAACACTTGCTTAACATACTCGAAGCCCTGGGTTTGAACTCCAGCACTGAGAAAACACAAAGAATCATACCTCAGTTTCTCTCACCTGTAAAATGGGGATGATACTTAGAACAGGACTGCTGTAGGGATTAAATGAATTTTTCCTATAAAATACTATTTAAAGTACATAGCCCATAGGAAGTATACAATAGGTTCAGTGGAGTCATTCCTCAGTAGAGGGTCAGCAGAATTTTCTGAACTCCCAGAAGAGGTGGCAAATTAACTCTCACCCAGTGAGACTGAGCAAACTTCATGGAAATGGTAATATTTAAGTTGGACATAGAGTGATGGATTTTAAGCGGGGGGGGGGGCGTAGCTCAGTGGCAGAGCATTTGACTTAAGATCAAGAGTGGTGTATTTTAGAAACTGAAGAAGGGGTGTGGATGGGGAAGATGGGTATTCCAGGCATGTGGAAGAGCCTATGCAGAGGCATAGAGGCCTGATATTATGTGGCACATCTGGGTAATATCAGATTGCCAATTTTCTTTGGAAAGGGCAATGGCAGAAGGTGAGACTAGAAAGGCAGGTGAAGCAAGATTATGTTGTAGCTTGCATGCCAAGTTAAGGAGACCAGATTCCATTTTGTAAACCGATACAGAGCCAGTGAAGGTTTCTGATATGACTGTATGAAGTTTTGGAAAGATAACTATGCTGATTCGTGAAAGATGGATTAAACTGGGGTTCTAGCAATCAGAAAGGAAAAAATGGGGCTGACAAAATCCTGAACTAAGTCTGAGATCTTGAACTAAGGCTGAGAGAGTGTGGTGGTAGAAGAAAGGGGAGCATTGATAAATCTTGGGGATGAATTAAATGTTTGGAGGCAGGAAAAAGGGATTTGAAGACAATTCCTTGGGCTTTTGACTTCAGGAGAAAGGTCCATCATCTTGTCTCCATGGAAGCTCTTTACCCCTCCAGGCAGTAGTGATAGCTCCTTTCTTTACGTCTTACATTCTAGTTTTAGATGGCAGCAGCCACCAGCCACCAGCACCGCACTATGCTAATCGGATTCTCCCTGTGGTGGGCTGTAAGTTCCATGAGGAGTGAACCAGGCAGTGTCTACACCACGAGGGGAGGTCTAGACCATGTCTATACTATAATGTGCTTTTTTGTGGACTCTCGCACACCCTCATTCTTGCCAGCAGAGCACTGCTTTGACTAAAATGTCAGATACTTATATTCCCAGACTCCTTTGCAGCTAAAGTATGGGTATATGATTCTATCTTGGCCAATGTGAACTGGAGAATGATTGGGGCTAGAGCTGGGGAAAGACCTTCTTTCTTGACAGAAGGAGATGATTGCATGGGAAGATTCTCACCCCTGCTGGCTTTAAGACACTGTTCCATGAAAATGTAACAATTAGAGCTGTGGCCACAATATTGTCACAAATGAGACAAAGGTGAATAGATCATAGAATCCTACCCTGAGTCCTGATATTGGTGAAGTTCTGGACTAAGCATGGAATCACCTTTTTCCCCATACCTTCTTCCCTTGCTCTTCATATCCTCTTTAGAGGGTTTTCCCTTACTTCAGTTGAAATCATTCCAATGAAAAAAGAAGGATATCTGTCTAGTACTTGCACTCAAGCAAACATGTACTAATGTTTCATAAAATGTTTACATTCATTTGTAAAAATGAAGTTATTAGTTAGGCTTTGTATGTGTCAGGGAGGTAATAAGTTTAGTTTTGACTGGTTCAATATATCTAAAATATATTAGTTAGCCAAAATATCTGACAAGAACAACTTAGAAGAAGAGAGGTTTATTTGGCTCACAGTTTCAGAGGTTCAGTCTATAGTTGACTGACTCCAAGGCAGAAACATCATAGTGGCAGGGCAGGGCAGGACAGGGCAAGGGAAAGCTGTTTCATCTCATGGCAGCTAGGAATCAGAGGGAGTAGAGCAGCAGGGACATATATAGTCCCCAAAGCCATGTCCACAGTGACCTACCCACTTCAGCCACACCCTACCTGCCTACAATTGAATGGACCCAGTACGTCCATTCAAATTACTAATCTATCAATGGATTTATCCATTGATGGGGGTAGAGCCCCGATTCAGTTATTTCACCTCTGAACACTTCTGCAATACCAACACAGAAGCTTTACCAGGCGACATTCCATATACAAACTATAACATCAGATGTAGAAAGGGATGTAGTTGGAATGAATGTGCATTTGGATTTCAGGGGAGAGAGAGTGCCTGAAGTTATAGATTTGTATGTCCTCATCACACAGAAATGCAAATCTGCATTGTGTGTGTGTGGGGGGGGTAAGACCATCTAAATAGGATATGGGCAGGTAATTGTTAAAAGGGTGATCACAGATCCGATGTAGTTTTGGCAGTAGGTGGGGACAGAGACTATGGAGAAAGAATGAACATAATGACAGTCATGACAGGAACCAGGCTGAAACAGATGGAAGCCAAAGGGAGGAAGACATTTCCAGAATGAGATGGCAATGCCAGATTCCTGGGAGGGTTTCTCCTCTGTCCACATAGCAATGATGGATGTCTGTCCTGTGAATTCTCTCCCGGTGACCTTTCCTTTTCTTCTGTCTTCCATTCCTTTCTAAGAAAGTCAGTTTGATAGGACACAACTTCCCTGCTACTTTCCATGGACTCACTGTTATCCATCATTTTCCAGGCCAGCTTCAAGGTTTCTTAGTGTCAGCACTGATGACATTTTAGATTGTCCTGTGCATGGTAGGGGACTTAGCAGTGTCCCTGGCTTTACCCACTTGATGCAAGTACTACATACTCCCATTGTGACCAACAAAAATATCCTCGGGGCATTATACCCCCTAGAAGACAAACTTGCCCTCCCTTGAGAACCACTGTTCTAGACAAAAGCTTTGGTCATGTGGCCAAATCTAAAGACCAAATAACAGGGACTACACAAATATCTGCTATGAATCATTGGTGAGCCAATTAGAATCCAATAAACAGCCTTGAAGATTGGATGGTTGGGGGAGGAGGACCCATGGGGAGTGGGAGGCTATACACAAGGGATTGTGAATATTTGGGGAGGGAGGATTAGTCTGGCTAGAATAGTTCAGGGAACTGCTAGGGAGTCATTAGGGGTCACCAAGAAATCACACTTGGCAGTTATCATTGGAAGGGTCAAGTGACAATTCTGGCTTATTTTAGGGATGGGTGTTTGGGGAAAAGGCTCCCCAAATCAGGAGTTACACCATGACAACTAGTTTCAATTTCAGATTCAAGGCTATTAATGGAAACTCCCTCATTATACTCAGTTCTCTAGGTTTTAAAGCCTGAACAGAGTAGAACATCTTTTAGAACTCCTTCCCTCCTCCTCCCTGCTTCTCTTCAGAGATTGTCAGTTTACATATGGCAAAGGACTCAGTATCTGTGACAGCATTGCATGCTATCTACTGGGTAATACTATGTTATTCTGAAATTAGTAATGAATTACTGAAGGGTGGTAGGGCAATGAAGAATAAGGAAATGGATATTTATTAGTGAGTAAATCTCTTTTTAGCCCTATAATTCCTGAACTAAAAACAACACAGCTGGCGTCCTTTTATGAAACATTAGGCAAACATGCTGAACTCTCCTCCCTCCCACCACCTAAATTCCTGAAAATAATTTCCAAAATCACTTTCTCTCATTGTGTTTCTGGTAAAAATGGAGAATTTTTATTCTGGGCCATGGAGATTCTGTATTGCTAGAACCAGGCGAAAGGAGAGAGGGAGAGAAAGAAGGAGAGGGAGGGGGAGAAGGAGAGAGACAGAGAGAGAGAGAGAGAGAGAGAGAGAGAGAGAGAGAGAAACTCAGCATCTTTTCAAATTTTGCAAGAGCCATGGGCTTTAATCACAATTGATGATTAATACTAACATCTTTATTTAAATGCCAGCATTGTTATGACAAGTACACTCCAGTCAGCTGCACAATAGCCCTATTAAATAAAGGCAGTGAACCTTTCTTCCTGCCTGCCTATTGGCCCCCACAGCCTCTGTCCTTTCTCTCCCATCTCCTCTCCTTCCAGCTCACAATTAATCACAACACCTTCTGTATGGTAATTAGTCCTGTAAGACAGGCCCTCACTTGAAATGATTTTTAGAACAAAGGGGAATGTCTCTTTTGATAAGACCAAGACATGCTAAACTTTAAATTCAATTTGCCCCAGCATAAACTGCTTCAGTTCCTAAAAGGAGCCTAGGAAGAAAGCAAAATAACATGCAATGAAAACCTACTGTGTGCAGGATTTTCTCTCATTTGCTTCCCACAGCAATCCAGGGAAGCAGTTAACAGTATTCTTGATGGACAAATGAATACTTTCAAATTCAGAGTTAATGAAATTTGCCCAAGGCCACTGTGCTAGTAAACGTTGAATTCTGAGTCCAAGGACAAATTGCTATAACTGTGAAACCCTGTCTCTTGCCACTGGGGCCAACTGCTGTTTATTCTATGAGGTCCAGAACCAGAGACAGCCCTAGACAAATGGAAAATAAGACATTTTACTTTTGGTCCCTCCCCCTATCAGTCTGTCTTTGTCTAGCTAGACAGTTAGAGGCATCTGAAAAGTCAGGGTAATGCTGGCCAGCTGCTTTAACAAGCATCCCCCAGCCTCGCTGGTATAATGTAGTAAATGGTTTGATTGTCCTCGATGGTTTAGTCTCCTGCTATGTGAGAAGATTCTCCTCCTTGTCCATTGCCATGCAACCTGCAACACCTCTCTACAGGGGTGGATTAGTCTGCTAGGGTTGCCATAACAAAATAGCACAGACTGGGTGGCTTAAACAACAGACTTTATTTTTCATAATTCTGGAGACTGGAAGTCCAAGATCAAGATGTGGCAGGTTCAGTTTCTTCTGAGGCCTCTCTCCTAGGTTTGCAGATATCCTCTTTTTCTCAGTGGCGTTTCCCTCTGTACACATGGCTGTGCTCCAGGTGTCTCTTCCTCTTCTCCTGACACCAGTCCTATCAGATTAATCCCCACCCTTATCATCTCATTGAACTTTACCTCCTTACAGGCCCTATCACCAAATCTAGTTACATTGGGGGTTAGGGTTTTAACCTATAAATTTGAGGGAGACATAATTCAGTCCCATAACAGGGGCTAAGTAGAGTTTCTACTTCGTGGACTGGCCAGATGACAGGCTTTGGTGCTGTGGCATAAGTAATCCCAGTACTTGGGAGGCTGAGACAGGAGGATCAAAGGTTAGAGGCCAGCCTCAGCAACTTAGTGAGACT
>PVJS01062162.1:0-10806 GCA_004027185.1 Glis glis | reverse complement strand
AAAAAAAAAAAAAAAAAAAAAAAAAAAAAAAAAAAAAAAAAAAAAAAAAAAAAATAGATACATCCCTGGATGTGTTATTGCTGTTGCTATTATTATTCTTGTGCAACGTAACTTCATCCTATAATTCTCTGTGGCTCTTTTTAATTTTGCATTATAGATTTGAGTCTTAATTCTATTCGTGTCAAGTCACTGCATAACTTGCCTGTTTCTTTGGAAGCCTTTCAAAAGAAGCCACAGATTCATCATAGTCAACTATACTCTAATTTCTCAAGATACTGCCAAACATTTCATCAATCTGGGATATGTTAAGTACAATAGAACCAATCCTGTTTTATAGGAAGTTTGTTTTTTCTAGGCAAAGAGCTACTGTCTAAGGTCACCTTTTTGATAGTCAATTAGTAAGAATCATAACATGCCTTTGAAATTCATATTAAACTCCTTAATGCTCCAATGACCTATTGGATGACGTCATGTCATAATAGATTGGAGTTTTCAATTCAGCAGTTTGCTTCAATAGTGCTGTCAAAAACAAGACTGTGGGAATGGTTCTAAGTGGACTCTGAGAATGCTTATTGATATGACCGATACTGCCATGCAAGTTTCTACACATATTGATAAGCCAGTTGGTATACTACAAGACAAATGCCCTTTTTAGAAAGGATCAGAAAGCATGCCAATGCACATTTCATTTCTAATCATTTTTTCCTTGGGCTATACTAGATATAGCAGTAAAGTTGAATAAAATTTTAATAACTGGTAGCCATATTCTTTTCAAGTGTCATGAGCCAGAGAGGCACACAAAATAAATTTGGCTAATAAATCACACTCACAATAACAGATCTAACAGAACTATAAGTCTCCTAAGTTCATCGTTTTAAAGGGATCAGCTCATTTAACACTAAAATGTATCTTTCCTCAGGCTGAATGATAACATCTGTGAAGTAGCAACCAGCAACATTACGAAGTTCAGAATATCTAATTGAGACACTGGAAAGAATTATGGCTCCTAGGCCCAGTTAATTAAAATGGCTGATTTTCCAGAAGGCAAACATTTATCTGATAAGAGTGTATAGCTCTTGACTCACCTAAGATTTGAATCTACAATATGTCTCAAGAGGATGACTCATTCATTTACCTCTCCCAGATCTCTCAATCCAACAATAGTTCTTTATGGAATTGGTTTTTGGGAGTCATTTATTCAATCAGTAACCAAGGTTGATCCCTGAAGCTCTAGCCAATCCTGGACTCTTAGGGAAAAATAATTTTAGAGCTAGAAAGTACTTGCCAAATTATTTCAACTACATAATTACAGCCGAGGGAAAGTAGGAGAATGTGGCTTACTCAAAGACAGCAATAAAGTGATCAAATTAGGACTGTAGAGCCTAGGCACCTGGGATATCAACAAGGGCACTTTCTACTTCATTGTCTACTTTGCTGCTCCCATTTGTGAGAATAATTGCCTACACGGAGAATCAGGTATCCAGGATTCTTCTTTCTATATACCATTCACTTTCAATTGTCCTTGAACAAATCACATTTTCCTTTACTAACTGATAATTTTTGAAAAGTGTGATTGAAATAGTGGTTTTAGAAGGACACTGACATGGTTCAATTGCTATCATACTTATCTCAACTACACAATGATGTGGTTAACACTGCAGACTACTTTTTCTCTTAAATATTATAAGTGTCCAGTTTCAGAACTATCCGGCTAGACTTTATATGGCTGATATAAAGTTTGGGAATTCTTCCTATCATTGACAATCTGGTGGTGAGAGTAGAAAAATACTATCTAGATAAAATACTAAGGTGCTCAAAATGACTAACTCAGTGCAGAATTTATGAGAAAATGCTAAGTTAGCAATTACAGGTAAGTGGAGTATTAAGGACCCAAGGAAGTAAAACTTGAATTTATTTCATCATTGTAAGAGAGAAGCAATTGAAACTGTGAAGAGAAAGAAGCTCAGACTCAGTGATCCCTGACTACCTGGTTTATAACTAGAGCTAGTTTATAAAGCACAGAAAGACAAGGACACATGAAGTTGAAGTATTTTGTGAATAGAGGAAACATAAAGAGAATAGGTGGGGATAGTTAAACTGGTTAACAACAAATAAGCAAGCAAAAAGCATACCATCTTATAAAATGAGATATTTAACCAACTTTAAAAAATAAGTCATTGAGACTTCATGAGACACCGCCCCTAGTTTTATGAATGGAATGGAATAAACAAAGAACCTAAATACTGAGCTTGGCCACATTGCAACAATGTAATGAGAATAGTGAAAATGGAGATGGGGATAAACCAGAACATAAATTTACAGTTGGCCAAGGTCTGCCTAGTATGATCAGGGAAGGAAAGAAGAGAGAGTTCATCCAAGTCAGGGGGACTATAAAGGAATATAAAGGGACTTTACTAATGCACCACAAATCCTAAAGAAGAAGTAGCAATGAATATTTAAACAGTAAAAAAGCCCTAGATTGACTAAACTGCCTTTCATAAATTGCTAATATCAAACTGTAGATTAATATTCTTAAACATTAAGCACCAACATTCTAAAATAATTTCCATAGTATTTAGATGCAGATACTATGTGCATACTGAAAATTTTTCACTATAAAATAAAAATAACAAAAACCATCTTTTTCCCAAGTAGCAAAGCCAGGAGAAAAAAGGGGAGTTTAACTAATGAAGTTAAATGAAAAGTAAAAAGCAATTTTAAGAAAGCAATGAAATCAAAATAGGAATAGACCAACTCCAAATGGGGAAATACAAAAACAATAAAAAGAATATTATTTTAAAATATTGGAATGGTTATGAGTTTGAGCAAGTTATTGCTGAATAATACTCAATTTATAAGGCTATTAGAGCATAAAACTGAACAGTCATATATGCAGATAATAATGAGCAGAATTAGCACCCTTGTAATATAGTAAAGAAAAATGACATTTTTAAATGTAAAAATTTGGCAGTGAATATGAAAATGCATACCAAAAGAAAATGAAAAGGTATGCCACAAAGCGGGAAGTGCTGCCCTTGTTACTAAATAGCTTTGGTAGTATTCCTTATAGATTGATTTAAGATATTTAAGAATTTTTAATGAGTTAACCTTGAAATGCCCCAAATATATAATCTTTATTATTCTACTAGGTTTGGCTTTCATTTTTTTTCACCTAATATTTATTTTGGTGAAAATGGACATTAAAATGTCCATGGATAAGTGGAAGGATGTTGGCCCTACTCAAGACATGGAAAAAATAGAGTGATTAAAGCACACTCTTTCTCTCTCTCTCTCTCAGTAACACACACACGCGCACGCACACACACACACACACACACACACACACACACACACACTCCTTTTTCTTAGTATGCCAAAGAAAAATAAAATATTGATGGGTGGAAATGCAAATATGAGGGCCAATACAAATTTAGCCCAATCCCCTAACTCCTTTTACGTATATACTCTTATACAGGGGTCACAGATGTTCAGATGGTCCTACAAGTAATTCAACCAGCCAAAAAAGGCAGACATACTTGTCTTTAGTATACTGAGTTCTCGAAGTCCAGAGACAAGATATATACATTTTTTCAAAGATTTTCAATAACAAGTTACACAATTAAAATGTTTAGTTTTTATTTAACCCCTAGTTTTCTCAGGAATACAAACTAAATGTCCAGCCATGAACATCCCAGACAAGCAAAGCTTTACAACATTTAAAAAGCATGTATGTGTAACTGTCAATTTACGTGTTGACCAAATAAGGACAAGAAGACCACATTTATTTGCAAAGGTTAAATTGCAAGGAGAAAGGAATCCAAGAGGAGTAATGAGGTGAAACTGTACAAGGACATTTCCAAAACAGCTTATATGTGTGTTTTGTGTGAAACGGTCTCTAAGAAGTCATAAAATCCTCACTGCTTAGTCATTTAAAAATCAGAGCATATAAAGGCAGACCTAAAATGCTTAATTATGCCTCTGACTTTTTTCTGAACTATTAATGCAGGTCTTAAAGTAATCCACTTTTGGAGAATTCTTAGAATAAAAAAATGTAGTTCACAATGAACATCATAAAACTTACTAAAGACATCAATATTATTAGGAAAACATTGTCAAGAATGTTTGAATCATTAGACGATTTTGATCATTTATTTGTAGATACAACATATAAGGTTTGGGACTGGGAATATAGAACAGTGGTTGAGTGCATGTTTAGCCTGTACAAGGCCCTGGGTTTGATTCCTAGCACCCATAAGGTTGAAACATTAAATACTGTATTATAGACAGTTATTTACTTATCCAAATTATCCCATTTTGAATAAATATTCCCTCAAAAGTGTTCAACAAAAACATGGCAGTTTAAATTATGTATACCATGTTTATTTTAAATATACCCAGCTATTAAAAATAACTACATAATTTTGACATGTGACTTTTCTTTGCCTATTTACTTATAGTAGAGCAGATGCTTATACTTAATCGTTCAGGGTTTCAGGTTGATCAGATTTATCAATGCATTTTTTAAATTAACAATAAATTACTGATGGGTCAGTCAATTTTTGCCCATTTATTATGCCATTTTATCACCTACTTAATTTTCTAAATCAATCTTTATTTATAAAAAGCTTGTCCTCGTCCCATTCAGTGTCATGGTGTTATGCCATAGATTTTGATCCCCGTGGAGCAAAGAGAGAACCAGAATCAGGAAGTAGATAGGGAGCAGAAGATAAAAGGCAGAGATATTCTTGGGTCACATATGGGAATGGGAGAGTTATATATCAAAATGATTGTCATTTCATTTAAAGAGATACCTTTGACATAATTAATTCCACAGTTGTATCATTTCTAAAATATTAATAACATGTTATTTGGCAATCTAATTTATAAAGTGGAGCTGGGCACATATCTCATATCTAAAATCCATGCCAACCTTTATGGTTCATTCAGTCTTCTTTTAGGCAAATAAAGAACTCTTTTCTTCTGATATAATCTATCTTCTTTCTGATATTTATTTCCACATTTCAATTACTCAAAGTTTGCTTGAAACTTTAAAAATTCTCCAAATCCTTGCACCATCCTTGTTTAAAACAAAAAATATACAACCTCTAATACCAATTTATAATATTTTATTGTAGTCTTTCTTTCCATTAAATATTTATTTCACATCTACAATATTCCAGACACTGATTCTCTCTCACATTTTTCACATTTTAAAGTGCATGTGAATAAGCAGTACAATGCAGGTTCTGATTCAGTAAGACTGAGGGAGGGCCCAAGACTGCATTGCTACCAAACTTCTATGTCATGCTGTGGCCGTATTTTGAGCATCAAGAGTCTAAACCACAGTCTAGAAAACTAACTTAAAAAAGATAAAGGAAGCCATGTCTCAACAGTATCATCCCATAGTAATTTGACATCTGGTATTACAGACAGTGGTCAAGGAATGATTGTAGTAGTTTTAAAACTGCAATAAAAACTACAGACTCTAGCCAGGTGTGGCGATGCATGCCTGTAATCCCAGTACTTGGGAGGCTGAGACATGAGGATTGCAGGTTTGAGGCCAGCCTCAGCAATGTACAGAGGCACTCAGCAACTTAATGAGACCCTGTTTCAAAATAAAAAAATAAAAGAGGGCTGGGGGTATAGATTGGAGATACAATGTCCCTGGGTTTAATCCTCAGTTCCACAAACAAAGAAACAAACAAACAAACGACTATGGACTCTAATATCACCCAACACACAAAAAAGAATGAACTCTACTGGAACACAACCAATAGTGCCAAAATCACAAAATCAGAAAGAAAAACATTTTACCAAGGTACCAAGAGTATTCTATAATGCAAGGATTAATACTCTTGCTATTTGAGATAATTTATTGTTGTAGTAGGGAGAAGGAGAGAACTTGGTTGATATTAAAGACAATAAATACTTGTTGAATAGTCAGAGATCTCATGATATTTTCCAGCTCAAAAGGAATCTCTCTAGTCACGTCTAACTGCTGGCTCAATAAAAACTATGTTTCACACACAGAATGGAAAAAAGAATCTGCCATAAAATCAACTAATGAAAATTTTCCCAAGTCAGCTAAGGATACAAGTAGAAAGGTAAAACAGACTTTGTTGCAACAGATTTTGGAAAATAGAAGCACAATATCTCATTCCTATTTCACAAAGGAGTTATTATGTGGCCTTTCAGATATGGATTAAAAGGAATTAGATGTACAAAGAGGATTTGGTTCCAAGAGAAATACACACATATACTCACACACATGCACACACATGCAAGTATCTGTGTGTTTACACTTACTCTTAAGAAAATGTGGACCTAATTGAATATTCATTAATAATTTCATTATAAATATCATTTAAGAGAATGGTGTTAACTTTCTAATTGTGTTCTTAGATTTGTTCCCATGTAAAATGACCTGGCTTTCAATCAGAAATAACAGCAGAGAAAAATAAGGTACTTATTGCCTTGGTTATAATGATAAAAATGTGTGCTTCTGCACTAGTCCAGAAAAGATGCACTTCTGTTTATTCTAGGCTAATTGCAGATTCATTACTACATTCCTTTGCCAAAAGCTTCCTCTCTGACCACCAAAGTCTAGCATTTAACTTTCATCTCAATTTTCATCTTTGTATATTATAGGGCACATCCCATTTGTCTGGGGAAAAATCAGAAGCATGTAGATGAAGCCAAGAATTTTAGTATCATCATTTCCTATAATATATGCAGCTAAGCTGAAATAGGTCTGCTGTATTTCCTGATTGCCTCAATTTAAGGTAATTTGTGTTGAACTGTGATTCACAAGTTGTTGAAAACTAATCAATATACTGCTTAGTTTCAAACAAAAATTTAAAACAAAGCCATTTATGATAAATAACTGAAATGAAAAGACTAAGATTTCCACTGTGTCATATTATGTTAATTTGAATGATCCTTTGTGATTGATTTGCAGGTGGTAATGACTTGCAAATTAAGTTGTCAGAAAACCGTGCTGTTATGACCCAGTGACCACGCTTTCACAAAGCTTACAATGAACACTGTACAGTTTGAGGCCTCATACTTTATTGCTTATGTCCAGGGTGAAAATGCTTTTTGCAGCCTATCCAAAGAACGACACTAATGAATATCGTCATTCTAACACTTAGTAGTTAGAGAACAAGAGGTTAACTGCTGTGCCTCAACACTAATTGACTGGTTGAAGTGTTTGACCAGGGGATCATTTCTTTTCCTTTTCAGTATCTTAGTGAAAGAGATTCCTTCCCTTTAACACCAACTCTACCTAACAGCACAGTAATGCTCCCTTAGAAATGAAGCCCAATAAAAGATCTTTAATCCACACAAAAACCATGCACCCCTGGGGCCAATTAATCGGCTCCAAACTTCACACAAAGGTTCATTCAATCATACATGTGTAAGATGATCCAAGTACGTCAAGAGTCTTCAAAGAAATAAGAGATAATCTAGTCTACAACAATGAACAAGTGGTCACTTTGAAGCTAACAGTAGATTCTACACCAACTCCCACAATCCCTTTTGAAATATCTTCCATCTAAGAACTGTCACAGCTATCACTGATAGGCTTTTTTTTAATTGCATGACTTAATGAAGAGCAAATTTATCATCTGTATGTTTCATTTGGGAGGACTGATCCACTTTTCTTGCTGTACCTAAATGCAAATGTTTACATATGAAATCAACAAGTGGCAATAAAGAGAGAAGGGACAGGGAAATCACAATTGTTGAATAGGATGTACTAAGTACACACTTTTACATGCTTCAGCTACTTTAATTTCACAACAGTTCTGCAATTATAATTATTACACACATATCCTCCAGCTGAGTTTGAAGTTATACAGACATTAAGTATTAACACTACAGTCAGCTCTAGCTCGGTTCTATTCAGCCCAATCATTACGTATAAACTCTTCCATAACACTGTCATGTCTGTTATGACTGTGGTTAACAAATCCCCCTCTGGGCATCTTTCCATGCTTCCAGGTTGTTTTGAAATTGCCCCCACACTATACTTTGCATTCTGGGAAAGGCAAGGCTGCATCTTACCTTTGTATCCTAGTGGGTCTAGTACAGTGTCTGACACACAACAGGTTCTCAGTAAAAGTTTGTTGAATGATAACAAATGACTTCAAAGCCTGTGATCTTTTAAAGTCTCTTCTAGTATCGTGATCTTCTACTAACCCCACCTGATCACAAATAATCCCTCCCTTTTCTGGACTTGCCAACCATTCCTTATTGCCTGAAGGCACTTACTGCTTCTGGTCTAGCACTAGAGTTATTTTGCATTTGGCATGTACTTTCTACTATAGAATATACTCTTTGAAGCAATATTGTTTATACGTACCCAGCAACCAACCACAATGACACAGTGATGATAGCTATCCTATGTGTGTGAATCAAACACCTTCTCTGTTCCAGCTACTTTACTAGGCACTAGGTAGGGGCAATTCAAAGTTGAATAGGATGCAGTCCTTGCTCTCAAGGGGATCATTCTCTAGTCACAATGGTCTAATTATAAAAGAGTGTTACAAATACTATGATTGATGCACCGAGCAAGGTGTTATGAAAATACACAAGAATGAGTGTGCCTGCTTTAACGGGGGAGGTAATATTTAAATGAATGTTATCTGTTGCAGTGCAGCAGGTGATACAACTTGGGCATCCTCTCAGAACAAAGGGCTTTTAAAATAGTTTAAAATGGGATAGAATTTAACATTGTCTAACACAACTCCCTCCCATCAATAAAATTACCATAATATTTTTCCGGTTATTAATCTAACCTTAGAGGACTGTAAGATATGTGAACTGATGAGTGCATAGCATTAGGTTCAAATGTCACTCCAACTCCTAACTCTGTTTGACCTTGAAAAAAATTACTGAGTTGAAAAATATATAAAACCCTTTAAATAGTATATATGATTGTATATATGAACCTAGGGGCATTCTACCTCTGAGCTATACCCCCAGAGCCTTTTAACTTTTATTTTGAAACAAGGTCTCACTAAATTTCTGAAGCTGGTCTCAAACCTGCAATCCTCCTGTCACAGCTTCCCAAATACTGGGATTACAGGTGTGTGCCACCACATCCGGCTAGTTTTCTACTCTTAAAGACGCTACTGTTCTCTTTGTCTATAAACTCTCTGGACCAAGAGATATCTGTTGCAATCTAACAGCCAATTTATATACTCTTTCATTCAGTCAGTGAATTACTTACTAACATCTACATGAAGAAATGCTACATGCTTTGGATGATACAGCAATGCAAATGCCAGTGCCCCACTTATAATTAAGTCATACAAATATGACTGGCAAACAACTACCTATAATTCAAAGGCGTGGGTAAGAAGCGATCTGAGGTCAAGGTGGACTGATGGTTGAGAAGACTGGAGAGAGTATCAATACTGCAGGTCATTAATACAAGGCTTCCTGGAGGTGTTTACTTGGATCTTCAGGTTTGGGTAGGTTTGAATAAATGAGGTAGGTGGGGCTGATTTTCAGAAGTTTTCCATCTGGCACGAATGATATGAACTACAAAGTACTATGATTAAGAGCAAGATCTGAGTGATCTGATTGAACTGTGTTCAAATCCTGGTTCTACCACTTCCTGTTTCCGTAGTAGCAGGCAAGTTTTTAGCATGTTTGAACCTCAGTATTCTCATGTATGAAATGGGGACATGAAAGACATCTACCTCAGAGTTGTTGATGGATGAAATGTGATAATGTGAGAAAAGGACTTTCCACATGCTTCACATATGGTAAATGGTTAATAAATGGTAGTTATTATTATGAGCACATATGCAAATATAAACTTTCAAAAAGTATACTTGGAGTGGAATAAGTCAGCTTGCTTCCAAATGGAAGGTTCAGATATAAGTACAGACAAATCTGGAAAGGCTGATAAGGCTAGTTTGTAAGAGTTTTGAATGTCAGACTAAAAGATTTAGATTCTATTCAAAAGTATCTTATTTAAAATGCTGTATTCCGCCGGGTGTGGTGGCGCACACTTGTAATCCCAGTACTTTGGGAGGCAGAGACCGGAGGATCCGGGTTCGCGGCCAGCCTCAGCTCTCTCTCTCTCTCTCTGCCTCTCTTTCTCTCTCTCTCTGTCTACTTAGTGAGGCCCTCTGCAACTTCGTGAGACCCGGTTTCAAAGTAAAGTATAAAAAATAGGGCCGGGGGTGTGGCGCGGAGGTAGAACGCCCCTGGGTTCAATCCCCGGTACCGCAAAAAAAAAAAGAATAAAATAAAAAATAAAATGCTGTATTCCCACTTAAAATCCATTTATTTTTCTTTAAGCCTCAGTAGTAGATGAGATACTATTTGAGGAAGGGGGCAATAATCGATTTCAAATATATATAGCAATATTGCAGTGTAGTACTACAGATTATTCTATGCATTCTGTAAAATTAATTAATAGACACATTTTGAACATTTCTTCTTTGCCCTACTCTACAAAATGTTTGTAAACCCGGTCCATATTTACCTGCTTCCTGCTAGACTGAGGGATTTCTTGGTCTGGTTAATATGGTACTGTAAACTGATGATAATTCCTTTCCAAGCACTTAAGGCATCAACACAACACTCATTTGCTTCTTCAAGCACCATTAAATTAAACCTCTAACAGCACTATAAAGTGTTAGCAGCACATGTAATTATAAGTCTTTGGTGTTTATCAGTGGGACACTATCTTAACATGGCCAACTACCCAGGTGATGGCTCCACTATCCCATCTAATCAAGACAGGGAATTGCTAAGGTGATGTACAGCTAAGTATGTCACCAACTA
>PVJS01062161.1:0-10807 GCA_004027185.1 Glis glis | reverse complement strand
TCAGAGAAGAAATAAGGGGAGAAATTAGGAAATTCCTAGAAACAAATGAAAACAGAGACACAACTTATCAAAATCTCTGGGACACCCTGAAGGCAGTATTAAGAGGAAAATTCATAGCACTGAGTGCCCACATAAGAAGAACAGAAAATCACCAAATAAACAACCTAATGACACACCTCAAAGCCCTTGAAAAACAGGAGCAGTCTAACCCCAAAGCTAGTAGAAGACAGGAAATTATTAAAATCAGAGCAGAAATCAACGAAGTAGAGAATAAAAAAAACAATACAAAAAATCAACAAAACCAAAAGCTGGTTCCTTGAAAAAATAAACAAGATAGACAAACCACTAGCCAACCTAACCAAAAGAAAGAGAGAATCTATCCAAATTACTAAAATAAGAGATGAAAAAGGGGATATTACTACCGACAGCATGGAAATCCAGAGGATAATCAGAAACTATTTTGAAAAACTATACTCCAACAAAATGGAAAACCTAGAAGATATTGACAAGTTTCTAGACATGTACAACCTTCCTAAGTTGAATCAAGAAGACATAGAAAACTTAAATCGACCAATAGCAATTAACGGGATTGAAGCAGCAATAAAGAGCCTACCATCAAAGAAAAGCCCAGGTCCAGATGGTTTCCCAGGTGAATTTTATAAAGCCTTTACAGAAGAACTAATCCCAATACTCCTCAATCTATTCCGTGAAATAGAAAGAAATGGGACACTTCCAAACACATTCTATGAAGCCAACATCACACTAATACCAAAACCAAACAAAGACAGCTCCAGAAAAGAAAACTACAGACCTATATCATTGATGAACTTAGACGCAAAACTTCTAAACAAAATACTAGCAACGCGCATTCAAAACCACATCATGATCCCTTAATCTTAAGGATTTATGAAGGACTGAAGTCTGTCTTCTATAGCTTCTTCAGCACCGACAAGGGGCAAAGGCCCTGTCTATTCAGGGATGAGAAGTCTCCTCCTGACCGGTCAAAAGGAGACATAGGAAGGTTAGGGGTTGTTGGCTGTAGAATCATCGTCCTCTGATGTTCAAGACAATAGAGATGAATAGGAAATAGGTAATAGCCTACAATTCCAACAGGCACTTTTATTAATATCTCTGGCATATTGTTGTGCCCAGACCAGGAAAAAGTTTGCTTCTCCCTAGGAGAATAGTGCAAAAATTAGGAGGCATATAAGTTGATGGTTCTTAGCCTGGATAGAAATAGTGTAGTTATAAGGAAAAAGCACAAAAATTTAAAAAAAACTTACCCTGATTCAGTCCCCTTAAATGCAAGCCCATCCTATATTGAAACTGAAAAGGAAAGGCCAATTCAGCCTGGACATAAACTGTCTGAAAATGGCTGGTAGACTAGGGAAAGAGACTATGAAGTCTTATTACCCCAGACTGATCAATGGCAAATTATTAAGGGGTTCCATGACTCATGCCATCTGGGAGGAAGGGCACTGACCACTCTGGTTGCCCAGGCCTTTGGAAGAAAAGGCCTCAAGACTACCATTTGAGAGGTCACAAGGGCTTGCCCCCTCTGCCTCATAATAACCCGGGGTGGGGGGTCAGGCTACTACCATTACTTAACCCAATATAACAACGGGGCACATTCCCTAGGGAAGATTGGCAAATTAATTTTACCCAGATGCCCCTATGCCAAGGTCATAAATACCTCCTGGTTTTTGCTGAAACATTTTCTGGGTGGATAGAAGCATATCCTACCCAAAGTGAAAAGGTTCAAGAAGTTATTAAGGCATTATTAAAGGGAATTATTCTTAGATTTGGACTCCCTAAGTCACTTTGAAGTGACAATGGGCCTCTCTTTATTTCAAAGGTAACACAGGAGGTCTCATGAGCTCTGGGAGTAACTTACTATCTCCATACCTCCTCACAACCTACATCGTCAGGAAAGGGCTAACTTACAAATCAAAACCACCTTGGGAAAGCTATGCCAAGTGACCTCAGAGGGTTGGTTACGCTTACTACCCATTGCTCTATTATGGATGAGAATTAACCTCTCTCCAAGTGAATCCTTACAGAATGCTTTATGGAAGGCCTTTTCTAACCTCAGATCCTGTTACTGACCCTAGAACACAAGAAATGATTAAATAAGTAGTTAACTTGGGGCAAGTGCAAAAGTTTTTACTGGAGTTTGACAATAAGGTCCTTCCAACTCCTGATAATTTGACCTATATGCCAAAAATACAACCAGGTGATCATGTTTTACTCAACACCTGGAAAGAGGATCAGTTTCTCCAAAATTGGAAGGATCCTTTCCAAGTTCTTCTTAGCACCCCCACAACTGTTAAATTACAGTGACACAATTCCTGGATTCATATGTCTAAAATTAAGACATATGAGACTTTGCAGGATCAAGGCTCTGATAAAGCCAGGGATAAATCTCAGGACACTGGTAAAACCTCTGATCACTATTCCTGTGAGCCTTTGGAAGATTTAAAAGCATTATTCAAGGAAACCAAGGGGACCGTGATAAATTTTTGATATATACAATTAGCCCGCTTGACTTTTTCCTAATGATGATCAGTATTAACTTTTCCTTGAAGGGACCAGATTCCTTAGTAATTGAAAGGCATAATTGACAAAATACTAATTTTAACTTTACTAATGACTTCTAGTATCAGAAAACAAAAAGGGTGTTCTATTAAATTCATTAAATGAATTCACACTAATAATATTGATATTTTTGCAAAAATTACATTTACAAGTTATCACAATCACTCTTCACTTTTAGCTGAATAAATTACTATAATATTTGCTGTGTCAAGGATTTTTTTATTTAAAAGAGTATTTTAACTTTCTTCACAGAATTAGAAATAATTTGCAACCACTTATAATTTTTATTACTTTTGAGAATACAATATTATTTCAGAGTCCTAGTAGATGATCCTCTAAGCTAAAGCAAATATTCAATTGATTACTTAAATAAACTTTAAATTTCTTTTTCTCTTACATATTTTCTGTAATTAAATATGAACTTTGTTCTCCAAATGCCCATGATTTGATTAATTCTCCTGTCTCTCTAGATCTCCCTCTCTTACCCTCCCCCCACATACTTCTTTTAGTTTGATTTGGAACTTCATGGAAGACATCATGGTTGAACTCGGAAGATTTAGCATATTATGGTAGATCTTTGGAGATTCATGTGTATAGGCATATGGTGGTGTGCCAAAGCATCTATTTCTTCAGCTGCCAGAATTACTGACTGCTGATGGATCAACTATGATTCTCAGCTTTCATTCTCATTTTAATTTATATTCTCTCCATGGGCAATTTGCTCTCACTGATGGGTTGATGCAAAACTACAAGCCTGGATCAGGTCCACGAATTCAGGACATCTCTAAAAGAGCATCCCAGCTGAAGAGTGCCCTGTAGAGCTGTGGTATATTTGGAGCAGCTGAACCCTTTGATCAACTGAATTACATTTGGCCACTTTCCTGCCCATTCTCCTGCCTCTGTTCCCTCAACAAGCATTGTTATAGATACCATACCCCCAAAGACTTTGTATAAGTACATCTTAGTCTCAGTGTCCACTTCCTGAAAAACTCCTTGTAAAAGTGTTTGTGATTTTTAAAAACATTTTTAGAAAATACTTGACTTATATTTTGCTTCCTCTTTCATAGTTTTAAAAATGTCTATACTGAGAAACTTGAAAATCTACCTTGACATTTCTGTTGTGAAGCAATCATCCATTTCCTAGAGGCAATTATATGAAGGAAGTTATATGGAGCTCCATGATTGAGTAAAGCAATCATCTACTCATCGTAGTGACTATTACCGAGTGAATCCATTCCATTGTTGAAAGAATGGTCTATGTATATCTGCCCTATTATCATATATACAGCCAGATGAACTATGATTCTATTAGTTCCCTGACTCATTAAGGTCAAGTCAGGTTAGCATTCAGGAAGAAAATATAATGGAAAATCATGCTGCTACAGCAAAATTAATGATTCATTAGTTGACATTCTACCCTCTGGATGTTCGTGAAATAATCTAAATCCACAGTGTCATAGTAGCTACACCAAAGCCATGACACAATAAAACAGAAGGAATGTTATGCCAAGTCCTACTAGTAGACAACTAAATTCAATATATTATGTATTATGTGCATCCGAGGTACTGAAGATGAACATGTTTTTTATTCAAAATTACATTTAATATCCCATTATGTTATGATTGTTATAAATTAACCTAAATTTTATTTGATTTGTATATCCAGTTTATAATCATAAATCTTCGTACACTGATTATGCTTCTTATAAGGAAATATTTCATTTTACCCAGCTCTAAGTTCATCCTTCAAACTATAATGGTTATGCATTTTAGCATTTATAGTTGGTTATCATCCTATTAGGAACAGCTATTTAGGAATAGTAATAGTCAGGGTTTTTTTTTGTTTGTTTGTTTGTTTTGTTTTGTTACTGGGGATTGAACCCAGGGGTTTTTAACCTCTGAGCCCAGCCCTATTTTATTTTTTACTTTGAAACAGGGTCTCACTAAGTTGTGGAGGGCCTCATGAAGTTGCTGAGGCTGGCTGCAATCCTGTGATCCTCTTGTCTCAGCCTCCCGAGTACTGGGATTACAAGCCTGCTCTACCATGCCAGTCCGGCTCAATAGTCAGTTTTTATACAATGTTGACAATGTGCCAGGTACTTTTCTAGATTCCTTTAATATGTGAACTCTTTCTATTATTCTCCCAGCTTCCCAGGCATGGAAACTGAGGCTAAGATTGCTTAGGTGGCTTGCTAAAGTTGCACAGCTAGTAGCTATCAAAGGTAGGATTTACACCAGGCATTGTAGCTGCAGGTTTTTTAGTTATTGGGGACAATTTTGTGCCTTATAATAAACTAAGCATTGGAGAAAGAGGCATAAAAGACAAAACTTAGGGGCCCAAAATATGTTAGGATAAGAACTAAACAGGTCAACAATTAGATGGGTAATGCTGTAGGTATACACAAGATAATGAGACATCTTTGAGATTAGGAAAGACTCTAAGAGGTGATTTTTTATCTGAATATTAAAATAAAATAAGGGGCAAAGAGTGCAGTGGGAAGAATGCTCATTGCAGACAAAAATCTTGTGCAAACTTATAGTTGCATGTTAGCATATGGTATTTAGGGAAATACAATAGTTTGGTGTGGATGGAGTAAAGGAACTTGCTGTGTCGCAATGTGGGGGGTCATATGGAAGGTGAGAACAATCACTTCCCCCAATTCTTTTATGCCATGTGGCTTGATCAAACCCTCTAGAAAAATGTCTATGATTTTTAAAAGCTGAGTTATGAAGCTGTAAGATTCCTATCCTATAGTATAGGGAGAAATTCTCTATTAGAAATTCAGATATTTAAATATTTACTGGTTAAAATGATTATACAACATTCCCCTGTCTCCCTTAAGTCAGGAAACCAAAGTGCTCCAGATTTTTAAAAGCAATTTAATGTAGGGTGTTCATTAGAAATCCAAGAAGAGCTGACAGAGCTAAAGGAGGACAGTGAAATAACTCAGAGATTATTACCTATAGCAAGCAGCTAATATCTCTCAGGCTGGGGAATGACAGTGTGAGGTGGTTGTGAACACAACTCAAATTCTCAGATAGGGAGATGGGGATAATGGTAAGCTCACCTAGGCACATCCTGAGGATGAGGCTTGGACTTCACACGGAAGCGCCACAGTTGGGTACTGGACCAGGGAAGCTGCCAGCAGTTGTGTCCTATGATGGTTTGGGGTGAAGGAACTTTTGAAGGGATGCTGAGAACTAGAACTTGGACTCAGGTAGAGCTCTGCCCTGCATTTGCTGTGACTGCTGAAAAACTTTGGAATCAATTGCTATCTACTGTTGCTGGGATGATACCCAGGTCAGAGGCCATGACCTATAAGAGACATGGTCATAAAAGCCATATAAATAGATTATTTTTTCACACTCCATCTCTGACTTCTAATCTAATACCAGTGACTCGTATGGTAGAAACTAACTCAGTCAGCAGAAAGGAAGTCTAGGTAATTTAGTTTTGGGTTTGCAGGCCCCTAACAGACATAAAAGAAACATGGAAGGGATGGGCAGGGAGGCTGGGTTCATCATCTTTCCATTGCTGTGACATGACAAAATACCTGAGAAAAACAACTGAAAGGAGGAAATATATATTTTGGCTCATGGTTTTAGAGGAGTCCATCCACAGTTGGATAGATCCATTTTTTCTGGGCCTGTGGTGATACATAATACCATGGTGCAAGGATGTAGTGGAGCAACTCTGCTCACTTCATGGTAGTTTTGAGACATTGAGAAAGGAAAGGCCTTGGGACAAAATACAGTCCCCGAGAACATGCCCACAAGGACCTACTCTCTCCAACTAGGTTCCACCTCATACAGTTTTCACCACCTCCCCATAATCCATTCAGCTATGAATCCCTTAATAAATTAACCCATTGATAAGGTAAGAGCCCTCAGGTTCCAATTACTTCCCCATATCCTCTGAACAGTCCAGCGAACACTGCTGCATTGGGGACCAAGTCTTTGACACATGAGCCTTTGGGGACATTCAGACCCAAAATGTAACAGAAACTGGGAACAAATAAGCACATTAGCAGGAAGGAATAACACCTGAGAGCCAGGAGACTGTGTTTCCTTACTTTGTGGGACTTCCATTCCATGGTGGATACAGAGGACCACACCCAAAAGAAGATATGTCTATTTACACGGTAAGTATATATCCATACCTTATTTCCACTGATCCATTCACAAATGGGGTCATGGGTTCTTCAGATTGGGGCACTGAGGAGGAACATGTCAAATGACTTTGTTATTAACAATTGTCTAGTTAATGTAAAGAACAAGGTTACCATTCTTAATTTGGAGGTGGCCAGATACACCTCATTTTATTTAGTGCGTTAAGAGTTGTGCCATTGCTGAGCATGGTGGCTCATGACTGCAATCCCTCTCCTTGAGAGTCTGATACAGGGGGATTTCAGGTTTGAAGCTAGTCTCAATAACTGAGACCCTGTTTCAAAAAAAAAAAATTAAAAAGGGCTAGGGGTGTAGCTCAGAGGTAGAATGGTTCTGGATTTAATCCCCAGAGAGTTATGTAATACATGAAACTTGTGCCATGAGTACATAGGGTAGAAATGTGAAAATAACTCAGTGAACCAAAGAGAATCCTCAAATGGACACAAGAGAAAAAAGAAAAGGTAGTAGTGGAGGAACCGCACCATGTGGCTATTGACCATATCAAAAGCACTAGACTGAGAAGAAAAATATACTACTGATTATGTCAAAAAAGGCAAGAAGCAAGTTGACGGTTCTGTACTTTGTCTTTTTTGGTTTGAGGGGATGAGAGAAGTCATTTTATTTTGACTTTTCAATCGTACTAAGAATTTTTGTTGTTTTCTTTCTTTTTCACTCTCCTTTTTTTTCTTTTGAAAAGAAGTTTCAGAAACTCACCTTCTTCATTCAAATAATGTAAGAGATGAGTAAAGGGTAGTGGAATTCAGTCATTGTTAAAATTAATATTGCTTTATGTTTTGAAAAGTGAGTACAAATACTATTTCATGGAATGTTTTTAAACATGATAGACATCTGTCCCATAAAATAATTAACATATGTGAAAGGGTACACATTTCTGATGCAATAATATTTCATATGATGTTCAGATTTTCATAGTATTAACTTTAATTATTCATTAATTTTGTAAAATGTTATTTTTAATCATTGTCAAAAATAAACTTTATATAAGTCTACTGTGTTCACAAATTTGACACTCAGATCATTGGCTATTATTGACTGAGCTGAAGCTAAAATTTGAAAGGACTTTGCTACAAAAATAATGCAGGAGACAAAGACATGTGGCTTTCTGCTCACTCATCCATACCGTACCACATCTTTGTGAATCATTTCTAACATTTACAAGCCTAGTAATTTACCTTTTGCTCTGTAAGGCACACTTGATTTTTCTCTTTTATTTGTAACTACAATTTATAAGGAAATTGTTATTATTATGTTCAGAAAATCTCAGGATATATCCCTTAAGAATTTGAAAGATGATTTTTGTGTCAGTAACTTTATTTCACTTTGAAGAAATGAATTTTTATAGCTATGCCAATGCAGGCACACACATTTATGAACATCAATTCAGTTATCCCATATGTTTTATATTTAGTGCAGCCTTTATTCTAATCTTTTAATTTAGCTTATCTCTCTTTCTTATTCTGTCTGTTACCATCACCACTACCTTCCAGTTTTTTTCTCCATTCTCATAATTATATGTGATATATGTAATTTTATTAATGTATGACTACATTATATATACTTTTCTATCTCTTTCTTCTTATATAAGAGTATTTAATCAAAATACGCAAAATCAGCTGGGCATGGTAGCACACTCTTGTAATCCTAGTACTTGGGAGGCTGAGACTGGAGAATCACAGGTTCAAGGACAGCCTCAGCAATTTAGTGAGGCTCTCAGCAACCTCATGAGACCCTGTTTCCAAATAAGAAATAAAATCAGTCTGGGTATGTAGGTCAGAGGTAGAATGCCTCTGGGTTCAATTCCCAGTACCACACACACACACACACACACACACACACACACACACACACAAAACCCTCAAATCCTATTTTAAAGTTGAATAATATTCCTATATATACCTATATACAATCTCCTAGTTTCTTTATCCATTTATCCATTTCAATGTCCACTGATGGACATAACTTGAATAATGTGAATAATGTTGCAATGCTCATATCTTTTTCAAGATCCTGATTTCGATTCATTCGGATAACTGCCCAGAAATAGGATTACAACATCATATGGTAGTTCTATTTTTAATTTTTTGAGGAATCTCAATATTCTTTTCCATAGTAGTTGCGCACTTTTACTTACAGCATACAAGGTCCAATTTCTCCACATCCTCATCGATACTTGCTATTTCATGCTCCTTTAACAGTGTCATTCTAATAGCTGTGAGATGACATCTCATGGTTTTGATTGCATTTCCCTTATGATTAATGACTTTGAGCACTTTTTTATATACATGATGTCCATGTGTATATTTCCTTTGGAGAACTGTCTACTCAAGCTTTTATCCCATTTCTAATTATGCTTTTATTTTTGCTATTGAGTTGTATGAGTTCCTTATATAATTTGGAAATTAATCACTTATCTGATATATGATTTGCAAATATTTTCCTCCATCCAATAGAGTGTCTTTCCATTCTATTGATTGTTTACTTTGCTATCAGAACCTTTTTAATCCAAAAGAGTTTCAGTCTACATACTATAGTGATACATGCATACCAATATTTACAGTAGCACAATTCAAAATAGCCAAGTTATGAATCCAGCTTATGTGTCTATCAACAGATGAATGAATAAAGAAAATGTGACATACACCAATGGAGTTTTACTCAGGCATGAAAAATAAAAAATATTTCATTTTCGGGAAAATGGATACAATTAGAGGATATTATGCTAAGTGAGATAATCCAGTCTCAGAAAGCCAAGAGTCCTATGTTTTCTCTCATATGTGGAAGTTAGATAGAAAATATGAAACAAAAGGGATTTTATGGAAATAGATAGGAGGCCAGTAGGGTAAAGGAATGAGGTCAGGGGAGGAACAAGGGTAGGAAAAGGGGAGGCCTTGGAGAATTAAGTTGAACAAATTAGTTATATACATGCATAAATATGTCACAATGAATCCCACTAATATGTATAATTATTTTGCACCAATACAAATTTTTTTTTTTTTTTTGCGGTACCAGGGATTGAACGCAGGGGCGTTCTACCTCCGCGCTACATCCCCGGCCCTATTTTTTATACTTTATTTTGAAACCGGGTCTCACGAAGTTGCGGAGGGCCTCACTAAGTAGAGAAAGAGAGAGAGAGGGAGAGAGAGAGAGAGAGAGAGAGAGAGAAAGCTGAGGCTGGCCGCGAACCCGGATCCTCCGGTCTCTGCCTCCCAAAGTACTGGGATTACAAGCGTGCGCCACCACGCCTGGCTCTACAAATTATTAAAAATGGAAGCTTTAAAAAAAGGACATCTTAACCGGACGTGGTGGCATACGCTTGTAATCCTAGTACTTTGGGAGGCGGAGACCGGAGGATCCAGGTTCGAGGCCAGCCTCAGCTCTCTCTCTCTCTTTCTTTCTCTATCTACTTAGTGAGGCCCTCCGCAACTTCATGAGACCAGTTTCAAAATAAAGTATAAAAACTAGGGCCGGGGGCGTAGCGTGGAGGTAGAACACCCCTGGGTTCAATCCCCGGTACTGCAAAAAAAGGGCATCTTTTAATATACAATAGCATAGATGAAGCTTTATGATATTATGCTAAGTGAAATAAGTTAGTTAAAAAAGGACAAATACTGCCTGATTCCACTTAAATGAAGTATCTAAAATTGTCATATTTTAGTTACTCATATAAGAGAAAAATAGAATGGTGGTTTTCAGGGGCTGGGAGATAGGAAAATACCAATATTCAAGCATAAAGTTTCAACTTTGTGAGATTAAAAAATTTTAATCTCACAAAGTTGTACAACACTCTCCCTATAGTAAGTAATATGGTATAGTACACTTAAAAATGAGAACCCTCAGTGGTGCAAGGGAAGGGGTACAAGGGAAGGGTAAGGGTAAGAAAGTAGTGAATCCATGGAATTACTGTCATAAACAAGGTGTATATATGAGATTATGCCAACATCATTCTCAGTGCTACATGTGGGGGGGAGGCGGGGGGGAGGTGGGGGGGAGGGACACCAAGAGCTGTGTGCATGTATGTTAACAC
>PVJS01062160.1:0-10808 GCA_004027185.1 Glis glis | reverse complement strand
GAGAGAGAGAGAGAGAGCTGAGGCTGGCCGCGAACCCGGATCCTCCGGTCTCTGCCTCCCAAAGTACTGGGATTACAAGTGTGCGCCACCACGCCCGGCTAGACTGATTAACTTTTTATAAGTAAAAGTTGATTTTGAAAAAGAAATTGTAAAAAAGGTGAACATAACTTGAAGTGACTGTTTTGTTCCGGGAGAATAGTTTGCTTTAGTTTTACACAGATTTAGAAATAACTCTTAACTGCCGGGAGTGGTGGCGCATGCTTCTAATCTCAGTATTTGGGAGGCTGAGACAGGAGGATCTGGGTTCACGGCTAGCCTCAGCTACTTAGTGAGGCCCTCCGCAACTTAGTGAGACCCTGTTTCAAAATAAAGAATAAAAAATAGGACTGGGGGTGTAGCTTGGAGGTAAAATGCCCTTGGGTTCAATCCCCAGTACCGTAAAAATAAATAAATAAATAAATAATAAAATAAAATAAAATAATTTAAAAAATTAAAAAAAGAAATAACTCTTAACCAATATTTCCTCCCTATGATGTACTCAGAGAGCACTTTTTCTTGACATTTATTTTTGGAGTAACATTAAAAAGAGTTGCTTACATCTGTGTATTAGTCATGTGTATGAGTATGTTTATGTTTGTGTTATATGTATAACTTTTAATATTACTGTTCAAAATAGGAACAAAAGACCCAGTTGCATCTTCTGGCTAAAGAAGATCATCATAAGCAACTGAATGAAATTGAGAAATACTATGCTACAATAACAAATCAATTTGGTTTGGTAAAAGAGCATCATGTAAAGTTAGAACAAAATGGTAGGTGTATTTTATTTATAATTACTTACATGTTCAATAGGGAATATTTAAATGGATTTACTGATCATGAATAAATTGAATTTACCTGATACTATAATAGTGAGTGGTAGTTTCGCTAATATTAAATAATAATTATACAAATTGCATTGGATTATTTTCTCTATCCATATTAGTGGTACTTTCTTTGAAATGTACAATGAATATAATGTTTTCCTAAATGTCTTTCATGTTACAGTACAGGAAGCAATACAATTAAACAAAAGACTTTCAACTTTAAATAAAAATCAAGAATCTGAAATAGACAGTTTAAAGAAGGTATGATTGATATAGTTTTATGCTATTGATAGTTTTATATCAACTGATATAGTTTTATACTATTAAGTAAAAGTTATAGTTTAAAATAATTAGTTTTAAGCTGAGCGTGGTGGCGCATTCTTGTAATCCCAGTACTTGGGAGGCTGAGACAGGAGGATCCGGGTTCGCGGCCAGCCTCAGCTGCTTAGTGAGGCCCTCCACAACTTAGTGAGACCCTGTTTCAAAATAAAGAACAAAAAATAGGGCTGGGGGTGTAGCTCAGAGGTAGAATGCCCCTGGATCCAATCCCCAGTACCGCAAAAAAAAAAACTAGTTTTATGGTATGTTATTAGAATAGATTTTTGGTAGAAGGATAAATATAGATTCATAAATTTGAGCTATGATTATAGTAAATGTAGCAAAGGAATTTATTCCAATACTTTCAAAATATTATTATTATTATTTTTTATGTGGTATTGGGGGTTGAACCCAGGGGCATTCTACCTCTGAGCTATACCCCCAGCCCTATTTTTTATTCTTTATTTTGAAACAGGGTCTCACTAAGTTGCGTAGAGCCTCACTAAGTAACTGAGGCTGGCTGCGAACCTGTAATCCTCCTGTCTCAGCCTCCCAAGTACTGGGATTACAAATGTGCCACCACGCCCGGCTAAAATATTATTTCTTTGACTTGCAACCAGTGGCTCAAATTTTTATAGTGGCATGAATAGACAGTAAGCATTTACTATTTGTCAGTTTCACTAATACCATTTATTCATTCAATATTTATTGAGTGACTTCTGTGTGCCAGGTACTCTGTGGCACTATGAAGATAACAGAACATGTTCCTACTTTATGAAGTTTACAGTTCAATAGGGGAGTTAGACATGAAACAAATAAATGTATGAATCAAATAATTTAACTGTTATAAGTGATCTGATGAAAAAAGTAGGATGTGATGACATTTTACCTGTAATGACATTTTAATAGGTAACTGTCGGATTGTGGTTAAAAGGGTGGAGGGGGAAAGGGAGGAATGTTCCAGGCAAGGAGGAAAGTATGCGCAAAAGCCTGGAGGCAGGAAAACGTTTAGCACTTTTGAAGAAGTAGAAAAGAAGCTCGGTGAAGGTGCACTAAATACTTAGTGGTTGCTTACTGAATACCAGTAACCCCCCTTTTTCCTTCCTGATCTCACCCAAATTTTGGTTTTGATGCCTCCAGCTTTAGAGCTAAGTCCTAAATTGGCAAAGGCCATACACATATTTCTTTCCTCTGGCCACAATCATTGGTTCAGGAATGAACAAATTACTTTAACTACTGGTTATAAACTAGGAACACTGTAACCCTACTATGGCTAGCAGTCATCCTACAACCATGAGAGAAGCCAAAAGGAGGAACTTAACAAGGAAGGCAGATTGGTGGGACATAAAGATACCTATTCTTTTATAGCATTGTTGAGCCCCTGGGTCAACCAGCTCAGCAACCTCTTCTACCCCTAGACTTTTCAGTTATGTGAGCCAGTAGTCCCTATTAGTACTTAAGCCAGTTTGGTTAAGGCCTGTTACTTTTTCCATTATTTGCAACTAAAAATATCCCAACTGCTACAAAGGGAGAATTGGTGTAAGAGGAAGAAGTAGGTAAGGCCTTGTTCTTTCCATAGAGAATGACCTCTCATTTCTTCTCCCCACTCCTTTCACAGTCACATCTCAAATACCACTTCAAATCATTTTAAGACCATTTCCCTACCCCTGTAAGAAGTAAGCACCTATCCTTTCTGGCACTCAGTAAATGTTTTTACAGAACATTTTACAGAATGTTTTTACAGAATATTTACGGAGTACCATTTAAAATGCACTTAACTTGCAATTAGTTATTAGTGTGCAAAATTTCTCCTATTTGATCCTCCAGGTCCACATTTATGCCTGGAAGGATTACCTATATAAATTGCATTGGTGGGCTCCCACATATTTCGGCTTCCTATTGTGCTGGGCCAGTGGAACCAGTTAGGGCATACTATTGAGGCCGAAGTGCTGAATTCATTTTGTATATAGGCTTTTGGACTCAGTACAGAGAAAAATACCGTTTCATGGTCAAAGATAACACCCCCAAACATTTTTTTAAAAAATCTATCTATAGAGCCGGGCGTGGTGGCGTACACTTGTAATCCCAGTACTTGGGAGGCGGAGACCGGAGGATCCGGGTTCACGGCCAGCCTCAGCTACTTAGTGAGGCCCTCTGCAACTCAGTGAGACCCGGTTTCAAAATAAAGGATAAAAAATAGGGCCGGGGGTGTAGCTTGGAGGTAGAATGCCCCTGGGTTCAAACTCCGGTACCGCAAAAAAAAAAAAAATCTATCTATCTATCTATCATCTATCGTGTGTGTGTGTGTGTGTGTGTGTGTGTGTGTGTGTGTGTGTGTGAGATACTGGGGATTAAACCCAGGGGCATTCTACCTCTGACCTATACCCCCAGCCCTCTTTTATTTTTTATTTTGAAATGGGGTCTCCCTAATTTGTTGAGGCTGGCCTCAAATTTGCAATCCTCCTGTCTTAGTCTCCCAAGTACTGAGATTATAGGCATGTGCTGCCATGCCCAGCTTCAAAAATATATTTTGAACCCAAGGAATAAAAGAATATTAAATTGTGTGTTCAGATACATTAATTTTGAGGAAAAATTATATTTACTAATTTGGGTCAATGTTGTCAGTATATGTGTGTGTATGTGTATGTGGTATTAGAGGTTGAGCTCAGGGGCATTCTACCTCTGAGCTACACGCCCAGCCCTATTTTATTTTTTTATTTCTCACTAAGTTGCAGAGAGTCTCCCTAAGTTGCTGAGGCTGTCCTCAAAAATGTGATCCTCCTACCTCAGCCTGCCAAGTACTGGGATTACAGGTGTGCGCCACCACACCCAGCTAGTTTCTGTATTATTACTAAAAGATTATGCCTTATAAAATTCTGTACTAAATTATGTATTTTGCATTAAATAAAAACAAATATTTTATTATAACAGAATAGACTATTACATTTCTTTTTCTCTTTTTTCTTTCTTTTGGTGGTGCTGGGGATCAGATTCAGGGCCTCATGAATTTGAGGCAAGTGTTCTACCACTGAGCTATATCCCAGCCTTAGACTATTATTATTATGTTTTTTTTTTTTTTTTGCGGTACCAGGGATTGAACCCAGAGGCGTTCTGCCTCCGTGCTACACCCCCAGCCCTATTTTTTATACTTTATTTTGAAACCGGGTCTCACAAAGTTGCGGAGGGCCTCACTAGGTAGAGAGAGAAGAGAGAGAGACATAGAGAGAGAGAGAGAACTGAGGCTGGCCGGGAACCCGGATCCTCAGGTCTCTGCCTCCCAAAGTACTGGGATTACAAGCATGTGCCACCACGCCCAGCAGACTATTATATTTCTAATGTAAATTTTAAGACTGAACTATAGATTAGATGGGGTTCATTTAAATCCAGGGAGAGCTACCCTTGGTTGATTTATGTAAGAGGGTGAACAATGTCTCTTTCTATGCAAGAGTGGAATAGTATTGTTCATGAGAACACTTGCGTCTTTTTCCCAGGCCTTGGGGTCTAGTCTAGGGCCTAAATGTATTGATAGGTTATGTAGTGGTGGCCTCTGTCACTCTAGGAAGCATGACTGTCAGTGTCCAAGCTGCAAAATTGTTCTTGGAAGAGATAATGTATGAAACGGTAAAGTTAGAAAATTTTATTACCTTTGAGACTTTAACTGCAAGGATAAGCAATATAAAATATATTTTAAGAGCCAATTTTTAATATTTTAGGCATTCCAGGTGTACTAATTTTATAATTAGTATATTTAATGTAGCTTTAATTTTTTTACCTTAAGAATAGCTTTTGAGCTGGGTGTGGTGGTGCATGTCTGTAATCCCAGTACTTGGGAGGCTGAGACAGGAGTATCACAGGTTCGAGGACAGCCTCAGTAAGTAGTGATACTGTCATCAACCTAGTGAGACTCTGTTTCAAAATAAAAATAAAATAGGGCTGGGATGTAGCTCAGAGGTAGAATGACCCTGGGTTCAATCCCCAGTGCCATATACATACACACAAAAAAAGAATAGCTTTTTTATTTTATTTTTCAGAAGCTAATCAAGTCTAGTAACACTGGTTATATCACTCACTTAAAACTTTTGTTAATTTTCCCAAAGATAATTTTCTTTTATACTGTTTTATGATTTTGTCCAGAACAGTTAAGTTACTGGTTTGTGATAAGGTGGAATTCCTTTTTTCATGGAGCAAAATTAAGCAGATCAAACTTAATTGTTAGATAAAGCTAGGTATTGCAGTTCTGAATGCTGGGTTCACCATTATGGCAATCATGAGAAATTCCCGATATTATCTATGAGGCGCATACATTACCTCTGCTGTTTGTCTGAGTAAACGTCAGAGCACTCAAGGAGATAGTGATATTAAACAGACTACCCCATGCCAGAAAAGGAGGGGTAAAGGAGAAAACAGCACAGTATTTATGACTCCAGGAACTATAAGTTGTAATTTATTGAGATCAAAGCATGTGCTGTTTATTTGCTGCACTAGCAGCTTTGAATCAAATGGTTAGCAAACAGACTATGAACTAAAAGTTCAGGATATTTAAAAGCTTATAAAGGCTATAAAATCAAAAACATTGTAAAGTGGAAATTCATTTCATGGAGGTCTTTGATTTTAATTTATTATGCTCTTAAGATTAATGTATGAGAAAGAGAAATATGTATGAAATCATTAGTTTTTACTTTTGTCATCCATAAACTGTTTTTCCATTTCCACTCTTCTCCCCACCTCCCTGTTGTATCATAATAATTACTTTGATAGGAATTGATGCTCCTAGGGTATCTCCTATATGACAGCTGATTCCAACAGCTTTACATTTTCAATTATTGAAATATGTAGAAAAACATAGAAGTTTGTTGCATTTTGTAATCTTGAAGAAGAAAAAAACTTTAGAAAACCAATCCTTCTTTATTCAGAGAATTGTAAGCTATAAAAGAGAATATAAATTTTAGTTATATACCTCTTATCAATAGGACGTTATGTCTTAGAAGTAAACTTTGAGCAGATCACTAGTGTTAAAACCATTGCCAAGCATGGTAGGGCATGCCTGTAATCTTGGGAGGCTGAGACAGGAAGATTGCAGAGTTGAGGCCAGCCTAAGCAACTGAGTGAGGCCCTCAGCAACTTAGTGACACCCTGTTTCAAAATAAAATAAATAAAACAGGCAGATATTTTACCTTTGGATTAATTTTTTTTTTGCAGTACTGGGGATTGAACTCAGGGGCAGTCTACCTCTGAGCTACACCCTCAGCCCTATTTTTTATTCTTTATTTTGAAACAGGGTCTCACTAAGTTGCAGAGGGCCTCATTAAGTAGCTGAGGCTGGTCTCGAACCTGCGATCCTCCTGTCTCAGCCTCCCAAGTACCGGGATTTCAAGCATGCGCCACCACGCCCAGCTAATTTCATAATTTTTAAAGAAGTTAATTACTGAAACAACTGGATTTATTTCTGCATCTTTCAGTATCCATGGTCACTTTAACTGTCATCCCATGTTTTTGAGTATTTTCCTCAGGTAGAAATGGTAAAATCAATATATTCTTTTGTCAGTTAAGTCAAAGACCTCGTGGCCTATGGACTAGAATGCTGATTTATTATGATGTCTTCTTTCTTTTTCTTTTCTTTTTGTATGGTACTGGGGATTGAACCCAGGGGTTCTACCTCTGAGCTACACCCCCAGCCCTATTTTATTTTTTATTTTTATTTTCTTAGTTTAAAGCTTCTTTTCTAGAAGCTGTCTCTCTACCATTTTGTTTTTTATTTTGAAACAAGTTCTTGCTAAATCGCTGAGAGCTTTGCTAAGTTTCTGGGCTGTCCTTGAACCTGTGATCTTCCTGTCTCAGCCTCCCAAGTACTGAGATTACAGGCATGCACCACCACTCCCGGCTGATGTCTTATTTCTCTAATTGTTGTCTAGTATGTTCTGGAATCTGAGCTTACAGTGCAGAATTAGTCCATTTTAGCTCACAGTTTGGAATGTTGGTTACAGCATTCAAGGTGGCTTTCCAGCCATGAACACACTAAAGTTAACATATGCTAGTAGCCCACCATCTGCTGAGCTTTGTTTTCCTAGCATTGGCAATAAAACTGCACTGGTCCATTCACATTTAAACCAGGGGTCTCTTTCGGTATCTTGGTGATCCAAAGTTCTGTGGTTTTATCTTGAATGGAGGGAAGCAAGCCAATTCAAGCAGCTATTAAACCCTCAACACTGCACTTATGCCTACCTTTCTAAGCAGATCTTTCAAATTGACTGAACTATTGTGCCATTAACAACAGTCTGTTTCGCTGACATTAACCAAGTATTTTTCATTGCATTTACTTTATCCTGAATGAATCACACATTTAATTTCAGGAAATTTTAGACATAAGTATGTCACATATGTCTTAATATGTTTATTATTCTTTTCTACTTATATTCATCATACTTTTTAGTTCCTCTTAGATTTCAGAATCTATTCAGGTGGTATTGAATATAAACTTAAGTATGAAACATGGTACCTTTTTATTAACACATTAATTGTACACATTAATGGGTTTCACTGTGACATTTCCATATGTGCATTGATCATGTCCACCCTCCCTTTGGTATCTTCTGTTTTTTTTTTTTATTTTTGCAGTACTGGGGATTGAACTCAGGGGCATTCTACCTTGTGCTACATGCCCAACCCTATTTTTTTTTATCCTTTATTTTGAAACAGGGTCTCACTAAGTTGTGGAGGGCCTCACTAAGTAGCTGAGGCTGGTCGCGAACCCAAATCCTCTGCTCTCAGCCTCCCAAGTACTGGGATTACAAGCATACGCCACCATGCCTGGCTCTGGTATCTTCTTTTAAGGAGCTTTTTCAAGAAAACTTTTACAGCTGGGTGCAGCAGTACATGTCTGTAATCCTAGTACTTGAGAGGTTGAGAAAGGAGGATTGCAGATTCCAGGGTAGTCTCGGCAATTTAGCAAGAACTTGTTTCAAAATAAAAAATAAAAAGGGGCCAGGAGCATAGCTCAGTGGTAGAATGCCCCTGGGTTCAATCCCCAGTATCAAATAGATAGATAGATAGATAGATAGATAGATAGATAGATGATAGATAGATCTTATTAGCCATGAATGAATCTTAATTTTTAAATAAATAAAAGAATACTAAGTTATTCATAACACTTATTAACACTTCAGTGTACTTTATTTTACAAGCAGGAAAAATAATTCTACATCACACTATAATCATAGCAGTCAGAATCCCTTGTAATCAGCCACTAGTAATAATAGGTAACAGTGCCTAGAATATAGTAAATGCATGGTGAATCTTGTTGCATGGATTTCTTTCTTCCTTTCTTTTTTTTTTTGTGGTACTGGGGATTGAACCCAGGGACATTTTTAACTCCAAGCTACACCCCTAGCCTTATTTTATTTTTTGTGCTACTGGGGATTTAACCCAGAGACATTCTACCTCTGAGCTACACCCCCAGCCCTATTTTATTTTGAAACAGGGGCTCACTAGGTTGATGAGAGTCTCACTACTTGCTGAGGCTGTCCTCAACCCTGCAACCCTCCTGTCTCAGCTTCCCAAGTACTGGGATTACAGGTGTGCGCCACCACACCTGGCTTGCATGGATTATTACATGTCAGGGACTTAAAAAAATTGTTATCTGCATTTTACAGATGAGGAACTTGAGGCAGAATGAAGTTAACTTTTCTAAAGTTATACAACAAGGAAAATAGAACCAAGGTTGGAATGCATAAATTTGTCTCTAGAACCTGTGATCTTAACCATTCCACTGACAATAGTAGCAGCTTTTCTTTACCATCCAGAGCTCTTTAGGAATTACTTCTTTGAGGTCACCATAAGATTGTCTTTCTTCTGGTTTGGATCTCCTAATACTCAGAGTCTCCAGGAATCCAACAACATCAACAAGAACAGTTTCTTTGGTGGTTATATCAACACCAAATTCAATCTTTTTTTTTTTTTTGGTGCTGGGGATTGAACTCCAAGGGCATTCTACCTCCAAGCCATACCCCAGGCCCTATTTTATTTTTTTATTTGGAAACAGGGTCTCACTAAGTTGCTGAAAGCCTTGCTAAGTTGCTGAGACTGGCTTCGAACCTGTGATCCTTCTGTCTCAGCCTCCCAAGTACTGGGATTATAGGCATGTGCCACTGTGCCCTGCCAAATTCAATTTTCATATCAACCTGTATGCAGTCTGGGACAACCAGGATTTCTCTAGTATTTCAAAAATAGCTTTCATAGCAGGACTTGTAGTATCTGCTTCATTTTGTCCTATAACAAGTCCAGCAAAGCAAAAATTTGCAGCAATTTGAAGTTCCTCAGACCACTGAGGATCATTATTGGCATCATCCTTGAAAAATATCTTCACTTTAGGTGGGTGAAACATATCCTTCCATGATGCCAGGATTTCTTTTGGGAAAAGAACCAGTTGCTATTCTTGTGCAAACTCGTTCAATTAGAATTATTTCACACTGGGGCACAGTGAAAGCTGTCTCCCCACATTTTCTGGTGAAAGCAATTTTGGTAACCTGTTTCCTGTAACAACTGAAAAACTGGAAATTTCATTGGAGATTGCAGCTTTTCCTTCCAGGTAATTCTTTATAGCTGCACTTCCTGTGGTGATCTGGTCCTTTGGCTACAGGGCGGGGGGGGGGGGCTTTTTTTGTGCTACTGGGGATGGAACCGAGGGGCATTTTAACTCTGAGCTACACCCTTAGCCCTATTTTATTTTGTATTTTGAAACAGAGTGTCACTTAGTTGTGGAGGGCCTCACGAAGTAGCTGAGGCTGGCAGCGAACCTGCGATCCTCCTGTCTCAGCCTCCCAAGTACTGGGATTACTTACAAGTGTGCACCACTATGCCCAGTTTATGGGGGGACTTTTATGGATTGTCCAACAGTCATAGACTTTTGTTTTTAACTCTCATAATTTTTTTTTCCCTTAACCAATGTCGTCATTATCCTGAATGGGCCGGGGGCAATGAGCATTCTGGAAAGAGTAGCTGGAATTTCTCATTTGCTTTCAAGTGCCTTTTCCTATAGGAAAGTCTGAAATTCCTTTTGACTTATCTATTGATGTTTCTCCCTTCATGGTCAAACTATGTTCTATTTCTACAATGATGAGCTCTCTGCAAACTGTCTTCTACAGATCATCTGTTAAATTTATAGGGATCCTCTAATCTGATGGTTTTCATCTTTGAGCTGCAGAATCCTTTGTTTAAAATGTAGAAGCTGAGCCAGGCGTGGTGGCGCACGCTTGTAATCCTAGTACTTGGGAGGCTGAGACCAGAGGATCCGGGTTCGCAGCCAGCCTCAGCTACTTAGTGAGGCCCTCTGCAACTTAGCGAGACTCTGTTTCAAAATAAAAAGAACAAAAATAGGGCTGGGGGTGTAGCCCGGAGGTAGAATGCCCCTGGGTTCAATCCCCAATACCACAAAATAAATAAATAAAATAAAATGTAGAAGCTCAATATTGAAGCAAATAAATGAAAAGGTGCTGCACTTGAAGGAAGAGTTGGAGGAACTTTGGAGCTACACCTGATGATCTGTGCCTTTTGGCTTTCTTTTTTTTTTTTTTTTGCGGTACTGGGGATTGAACTCAGGGGCATTCTACCTCCGCGCTACACCCCCGG
>PVJS01062159.1:0-10807 GCA_004027185.1 Glis glis | reverse complement strand
GCCGCCGCCGCCGCCGCCGCCGCCTCGGGCTTTATGGCCAAGACTCGGGCCCCGCTCCTACTTCCGCCACCGCCGCCGCCCCGAACGGAAGTACCTGTCACGAGACGCCTGACGCCGCGGGGGCGGGCAGCCCCGCCTCCACCTTGCGTCACGTTCCGGCCGGCAGAGGGCGTGGCCCGAGTCACGTGGGTCAAACATGTCTGCCCCCATGTGGCTGCCGCCATCTTGAAGGCGGACGAGGAGCAGGACAGCGCCATGTTGGAACCACAAAGCCATCCCTCAGGCCTCAGCTGCAGAATAAAGAACCAGGAGGAAGTGGTTGAGGGCAGGGCAGCCCTTCCAGTCGAGTCCCTCTCCGGAAGGCGCCGATCAGTCAATCTGGAGTCCGACCGTGCGCTCCCAGCTTTGCAGGGTCGTCCAAGCTCGCTGTACGGACGGACTTTGCAAAGGAGAGCTCGCTGGCTAGGGAGAGGAGGCGGTGTTACTAGACAGACTTACAAACCGGAGAGGAAGGGCGAGTAGACGTGAAGAGCACCCACCCTGCACCTCGTCCTTGTCTCCCTTGGTCCTCCACATCGCGAGAGGTGGTTATCAGCATTTTACAAATAAGGGAGACGCAGGGCCCAGCGCACTCTGTTAATGGTAGTGGTAGGGCGGGTGTGGACCAAGGTCTGGCTGATGCCCGTGTGTTATCTCTCTAGTGGACTGAAAACGACCGTGCCAACCGTGTGGCCGGGGTAGAGACGCAGAGGGGAATCGCACATTATCGGAACACTCTGCGCGGCAAGGAGATGGACCAAGAAAACGGAGATACAGGAGAAGACTCTGTGAACATAGAAGGAATACTCCGGGCGAGCTGGCGCACGCCTGTCATCCCAGAGCTTGGGAGGCTGAAGCAGGAGGATCACAGGTTCAAGGCCAGCCTCAACAACTTAGCGAGCCCCTGTTGCAAAATGCAAAATAAAAAGGGCTGGGGATGTGGCTTGGAGGTAGAACGCCCCTGGGGTCTTCCCCCAGTACCACAGAAAAGAAAAGAAAGTCACTAATTTATCCTAGTCCACTGGGCTCTACAGGAGCTAGCTCTCCTTCCTTTGCCCTTCTCCGATTTCACCCAATTCTAGGAACCTGGCCATCACATGCTGTCCCTCAATCATGTCAACCACATTCCACCCCAGGGAAGGTGTCCTTTCTGTTCTCATTGCCAGAAGCATGCTCCTCTCCAAGTTTCTGCCTATGATATCTCACCATCTTAATGACATCCTTCCTCGGAACCTTATCTGTGAACTGCCATCTTTATCACACTTTGTTGTTTTTGGTACTGGATATGGAACCCAGGGCGTTCTAAATCTGAGCTACAGCCTGAGCCACCTTCTTCTTCTTCTTCCTCTTCCTCTTGCTTTTCCTCTTCGTCCTCCTCCTTCTCCTCCTCCTCCTCCTCCTCCTCCTCATCCTCCTCATCCTCCTCCTCCTCTTCTCCAGTGCTGCGGATTGAACCCAGGGGCGTTCTACCTCCGAGCTACACCCCCAGCCCTCTTTTATATTTTATTTTGAAGCAGCGTCTTATTAAATTGCTGAGAGCCTTGCAAAGTTGCTGAAGCTGTCCTTGAACCTGCAATCCTTCTGTCTCAGCCTCCCAAGTACTAGGATGACAGGCGTGTACCACTGGGCCGGCTGATTATTTTGGAACAGGGTCTCAGCAGGGCGTGGTGGCGCTCTCCTGTCATCTCAGTACTTGGGAGGCTGAGACAGGAGGAAAGCAGGTTCGAGGACAGACTCAGTAAGTAGTGAGACTCTCATCAACCTAGTGAGACCCTGTTTCAAAATAAAAATAAAAAATAGGGCTGTGGGATGTAGCTCAGAGGTAGAACGCCCCAGTACTCCCTCCCCCACGCACACACACACACATACACACACACACAAAGAAACAGGGTCTCAGTAAGTTGCTGAGTCTGGCCATGAACCTGCAATCCTCCTTTCTCTGCCATACAAGTACTGGGATTCCAGGTGTGTGCCACCAACCTAGCTTCCAGGCTGCTGTTCTTGCTTGCTTTCATGTTTTTTTTTTTTTCGTTTTTTATGGTAATGTGGATTGAGCCCAGGGGCATTCTACCTCCAAACTACACTCTCAGCCCTATTTTATTTTTTGTTTTGAAACAGGGTCTCACTAGGTTGCTGAGAGTCTCACTAAGTTGCTGAGGCTGGTCTCGAACCTGCGATCCTCCTGTCTCAGCCTCCCAAACCCTGGGATTACAGGTGTGTGCCACCACGCCCGGCTTTTTTCTGTGCTTTTCTTCCTTTCACGTCTTAGATCTCGGAGTCGATTCTATATCGATCCACGAATTGCTGCATTGGTCATTTACGATGCAGGTCACTCCTGTGAGCGCCATTCACCGCTCCCTGGTTTTGAGGTTGAAAACAGGGAAGAGATGCCAACTTGTCCAAGTGAGTCAGTCCCAGGCCTCTAGGAGTCCCAGGCTCTAAGTGGTTGCAGACAACATCGCCTGAGCACCCTAGGATGGGGTGACACTCGCCCCCAAACGAAAAGATCTCCACCCTCTATCAGTTTATTTATAGGACGAAGCATCACCGAGGATGCTTGCCCCACAGCACACAAAGGCCGACCGAGAAGGACCAGACGCAGCCGGGCACTGCGCGCATGCGCGAGGGAGGGCCGCCGCCTCGGGCGCGCGCCTCCCCGCCCCTCTCCTCGGGCGCGCCGCCATCTTGCGCCTCGGGCACGCGCCTCCCCTCCCTGGGGCGCGCACGTCGCCGCGCTCCCGAGGAACAACAACCCCTCTGTGGTTCGTGCGACCCGCCGGCGAGCAGCCATCTTGCTCCGCGAACCCCTCCACTTCCGCAGCCCGCGGTCTGACGTGCGAGTCAAGATGGCGGCTCCGCGCCCCCTGGCGGCCGCGTGGCTGCAGCGCAGCACGCCGTCCTTTTTTGTTGTTATTGTCCTGGGGATAGAACCCAGACTCTGAGCTACACCCCCAGCCCTCATTTATTTATTTATTTATTTATTCTTTTTTTTTGCGGTAAGAGGGATGGAAACCAGGGGCGTCCTACCTCCGAGCTACACCCCTAGCCCTAATTTTTATTCTTTATTTTGAAACAGGGTCTCACTAAGTTGCTGAGGGTCTCACTAAGTAGCTGAGGCTGGCCGCGAACTGGATCCTCCGGTCTCAGCCTCCCAAGGACTGGGATTACAAGCGTGCACCACCACGCCTGGCTTTTTTTTTTTTTTTTTTGAAACGGGGTCTCACTGAGTGGCAAAGGGTCGCATCACAAGTTGCTGAGGCTGTCCTCCAACCTGCGATCCTCCTGTCTCAGCCTCCCAAGTCCTGGGATGACAGGCATGCGCCACCACGCCCGGCTCTATCTTGTTTCTGCTGACGGTTTTGCCTACTGATTTTGGCATTCATCGGCAGATGCTGGAGCAGGCAAACTTTTTTGCTTTCTCAGTCTGAGCTAAATTTTCTTTTTTTGGGGGGGATGTGGGGATAGTGTTTAAGAGAAGGCTGTGATAAAGGGGTGCGCTCCTGAGAAAGGGTCTGGAATGGCGATTTCTAGGTGTGGAAAACGAGCTAAATTTTACTGTTTCAGGGAGCAGCTGGCACAGGAGAATGGTAGGAGAAAGCAGGGAACAGCAAAGGTCCTGCTGTAAGAATTAAGGAAATGAGCCAAGCGTGGTCATCCCAATAGGAGGCTGGGACAGGAGGATCACAAGTTTGAGGCCAGCATCAGCAACCAAGCCAGACCCTCAGCAATTTTGCAAGATCCTGTCTCAAAATAAAATAAAATAAAATAGTGTGGGGATGTTCAGTCACCAGTATCAGACCCTCAGCAATTTAGCAACACCCTGTCTCAAAACAAAAAATAAAATAGTGTGGGGATGTTCAGTCACCAGTATCAAAAAATACAATAAGCTGGGCGTGGTGGCACACGCTTGTAATCCCAGTACTTGGGAGGCTGAGAGAGAAGGATTGCAGGTTCGCGGCCAGCCTCAGCTACTTAGTGAGGCCCTCCGCAACTTAGACCCTGTTTCAAAATGAAGAATAAAAAAATAGGGCTGAGGGTGGAGCTCAGAGGTAGAATGCCCCTGCGTTCCATCCCCAGCACCGCATAAAAAAAAAAATAATAATACAGTAAAATAAGGGATTGGGGGTGTGGCTCAGAGTAGAATGCCCCTGGGTTCAATCCCAGTACCGCCAAAATAAATAAATAAAAAATTAAAAAAAAAATAGGACTGGGGGTGTAGCTTGGAGGTAGAATGCCCCTGCATTCCATCCCCAGCATCGCATAAAAAAAATAATAATATAGTAAAATAAGGGACTGGGGGTGTGGCTCAGAGGTATAATGCCCCTGGGTTCAATCCTCGGTACCAAAAAATAAAATAAAATAGGAACACTTCTGGGTTCAACACACACACACACACACACACACACACACACAATCCTCGGTACCAAAAAATAAAATAAAATAAATAGGAACACTTCTGGGTTACACACACACACACACACACACACACACACACACACACACACACGAAGGCTAGGAATAACAGAAGCCCAACAAGAAGGGGGCGGGGCTCTGAGGTTTGCAGTCAGGCGCGCGGCGGGCCGCCCCGTTGCCGTGGAGACGGGGTCCTTCCTGGCGGGCGCCGCCATCTTGGGGCGCGGCCGGGCCCGAGCGCGCCTGCGCGGTGGCGGGAAGCGGGGGGCGGGTCGGCGGGCCTGGCGCTCAGCTCCGTCCTGGTCATGGAGGCGCTCGCCGCCCGCCGGCTTCTGCCGCTTCTCCTGCTGCTGGGGGCCTGGGCCCCGGCGCCGGGCCGCGCCTCCTCGGAGGCCCCGCCGCTGGTGAACGAGGACGTGAAGCGCACGGTGGACTTGAGCAGCCACCTGGCCAAGGTGACGGCCGAGGTGGTGCTGGCGCACCCGGGCGGCGGCTCCACGGCGCGGGCCGCCTCGTTCCTCCTGGCGCTGGAGCCCGAGCTGGAGGCCCGGCTGGCGCACCTGGGCGTGCAGGTGAGTGCGGCGGCCGGCGGGGAAGGGCCGGGGCAGCCGCTCCGCGCCCGCCCGCTCCTGGGACACGTCAGCGCTCGCCCGTCTGCTCACGTGGCGGCCACCCGAGCCGGCAGGGGACGTGGATGGCGGTGAACTTCATTCTCGGGGTGCCCTGTGCGGTCGGAGGTAGATGCGTCTGTCTAGACACCGCGCAGAGGCAACCGGTGTCTCGTGTTCCCGGGTGGTCGCTGCAAACCCCGGCTAGCGGGACACCCTTCTGCAGGTTGCACGCGACGGCTTTCTAAGTGGGGGAAGCGCTGGAACCCAGGGCCATTCTACCCCCCAGCTACACCCCCGTTTTGAAACAGGGCCTCGCTCAGTTGCTGAGGCTGTCCTTGAACCTGCGATCCTCCTGCCTCAGCCTCCCGAGTACTGGGATCACAGGCGTGCGCCACCACGCCCGTTTCATTGATTATATATATATATATATTTTTTTTTTTTTTCGGTACTGGGGATTGAACATAGGGACATTCTACCTCCGGGCTACACCCCCAGCCCTATTTATTCTTTATTTTGAAACAGGGTCTCACTAAGTTGCAGAGGGCCTCACTAAGTAGCTGAGGCTGGCCGTGAACCCGGATCCTCTTGCCTCAGCCTCCCTAGTACTGGGGTTACAGGAGTGTGTCACCACGCCTGGCTTCCAAGTTCTTAAAGTTTTATTTATTTATTTATTTATTTATTTATTTATTTATTTTTGCGGTACTTGGGATTGAACCCAGGGGCATTCTACCTCCGAACTACACCCCAGCCCTATTTTTTATTCTTTATTTTGAAACAGGGTTTCACCCTTTTCCTCACTAAGTAGCTGAGGCTGGCCAAGAACCTGGATCCTCCAGTCTCAGCCTCCCAAGTACTAGGATTACAAGTGTGTGCCACCACACCCTGCTTCCTTAAAAGTTATTTTTAAGACAGACGTGCTGTAATCCTAGTACTTGGGAGGCTGAGACAGGTTCGAGGCCAACCTTAGCAACTTAGGGAGACCCTGTTTCCAAATAAAAAAAGGACTACGGGTGTAGCTCAGGGGTAGAATGCCCCTAGGTTCAATCCCCAGTACCAAAAAAAAAAAAAAAAATAGTTTTAAAACTCCTGCAAGTTAGCCGGGCTTGGTGGCGCACGCTTGTAATCCCAGTACTTGGGAGGTTGAAGACAGGAGGATGGCAGGTTCGCAGCTAGCCTCAGCTACTTAGTGAGGCCCTCGGCAACTTAGTGAGACCCTGTTTCAAAATAAAGAATAAAAAATAGGGCTGGGGGTGTAGCTTAGAGGCAGAATGCCCCTGGGTTCCATCCTCAGTACCGCAGAAAATAAAATTCCTACAAGTAATATGAGGCCTTGTATGCTGCACAGAAAGGTGGAATCCAGTACTCTCCCTCTCCTGGTGCTTCTTACACCTTAGCAATAAATACTATGAAGTTTCCTGTATCCTTCTAGGTCCTACAGTGAACACATAGCTCTCCGGGGTGCGGGGGAGAGAATGTTGATTTTGGGGACTAGAGAAATATATAGAGAGATGTTTACTTTTCATTACTGCTTTCATTAAACTCTTCATTTAGTGATTGCCCAGTTGTTTGTGAGAGGAGACTACTTATTACGGTGTCGCCTTTCTTCCCAGCAGACCTATTCTCTGGCTGAATGTAGAGCTATAGAGATTCGTTTACTAGAGGTTATCTTCCATAAGTAGTCCTGTGCCTTTTCATGCCTTCTCTGAGATGAAACCCAGTTTTATTCAAAGGTTTCTGGCAAGATGCATCCAAACTTCATTTAAATGTGCATTGTCACCTTGGAATGTTTTCAGTGTTAAATCCCATTGGGGCATACTAGGGATTGAACCCAGGGGCATTCTACCTCCAAGCTATACCCTAGCTCTTTTTAGTCTTTATTTTGTTTTTGTTTTTGCGGTACCGGGGATTGAACCCAGAGGTGTTCTACCTCTGAGCTACACCCCCGGCCCTATTTTTTATCCTTTATTTTTAAACCGGGTCTCACGACGGTGCGGAGGGCCTCACTAAGTGGCTGAGTCTGGCCTCGAACCCATGTCCTCTGGTTTCCGCCTCCCAAGTACTGGGATTACAAGCGTGCACCACCACGCCCAGCTTTTTAGTCTTTATTTTGAAACAGGGCCTCACTAAGTTGCTGAAGGTCTCGCTAAGTTGCTGAGGTTGCCCTTGAACCTGCAATCCTACTGTCTCAGCCTCCCAAGTACTGGGATTACAGGCGTGTGCCACTGCACCCCGCTAAATCCCCTTTTTATGAAGGCAAGTTGTGATTTAATGGGGTTGTCATAATATAACTAGGGCACAAGAGAAGCCGGAGATCCTGCCTTCTGGTTGGAGAATGCTTACAAGCCAGGTTACTGTGCTTAATTTATGTCTTTTAAATTTTTATTTCCCTTTAATTTTATTGAGGTATAATTTGTATATAAAAAACTGCAGATAGCTTGGGTGCGGTAACACATGCCTGGAGTCCCAGTACGTGGGAGGCTGAGACAGGAGTTTTGCAGGTTTGAGACCAGTGCTGGTAACTGAGACCCTTAAAAAAAGAAAAAGGGCAAGAGTTGTAGCTCAGAGGTAGAATGCCCTTGGGTTCACTCCCCAGCACCACAAAAACAAAAAGCACAACAGTTTTGGTCATGGAGAACACTTGAATTACATCATTAGATGCTGTATATTTTCTATGCATATACATATATATATATATTTGTGTGTGTGTGTGTGTGTGTGTGTGTGTGGTGGTGGTGCTGCTGCTGCTGCTGCTGCTGGGGGTTGAACCCAGTGGTATTCTACTTCTGAGCTACACCCCAGCCTTGTTTTGTTTTTTATTTTGAAACAGTCTCACTAAATTGCTGAGGGCTTTGCTTAGTTGTTGAGGTTGGCCTTGAACCTGCCATCTTCCTGCCTCAACCTCCTGAGTACTGGGCTTGCAGGTGTGCACCACCACACCCAGCTTGCATATGCATATTTGAAGGTAAGAAAGAAAATGTTCAGTCCAGGTGCTTGGTGGTGCACACCTGTAATCCTTGTTATTTGGAGGTTGAGATAGGAGAATCATAGGGTTGAGGCCAGTGTGCAAAATAAAAAATATAAAGACGGGGGCTTAGCTGACAGGTACATGGCTCCTGGGTTCAATCCCATCTATCAACAACAACAACAACAACAAAAAAACGCCTTTGAGGCTTTTAGCAGGTGTATTTAGAAATGTAATCTTTATGTTTATGAACATATTTGATGTTTCTGAAATTTGTTACATGTTTATATTTATAAAATGTATTTCATACAACAGTAAGAAAATATTATGTTTCAGATAAGATCATGGGGCCAGGGGTGTAACTGAGTGGTAGGGCACTTGGCTAGCATGCAAGAGGCCCGGAGTGCCTTCTCGGACCACAAACCTAAAACTGTGTGTGTGTGCGTGCGCGCGCACACGCATGTGCACATGCGCACAGTACTAGGGATTAAATCTGGAAGCATTCTACCTCTGAGCTGCACCCCTAGCCCAATTTTTATTTTTTATGTTGAAACAGGTTGCCAAGGCTATCCTCGAACCTGTGATCCTCCTGTCTCAGCCTCCCAAGTAGTAGGATTACAGGTGTGCACCACCACGCCTGGCTTTATTTTTATTTTGAAACAGGATCTCGCTAAGTTGGTGAGAGTCTCACTACTTGCTGAGGCTGTCATCAAACCTGCAATCCTCCTGTCTCAGCCTCTCAAGTACTGGGATCACAGGCGTGCACCCACCGCCATGCCTGGCAGTTTGTATATTTTAATGTGGACATTCTAAGTCAATTGATTAAGTGTGGACTTCCAGTTTAGAAATCAAAAGAAAAAAAAGTAATCTTGTTTTTTCTTTTTCTGTTATTAGGTGAAGGGAGAAGAAGAGGAAGAGAACAATCTGGAAGTACGAGAAACCAAAATCAAGGGTAAAAGGTAAGCTAATGAACAGAATATCTGACACGCATTTCTGAAAAGGATTGACCAGCTGTTTGGGATAGGTTGGAGCGAGGTATCAGAAAGTTCCTGATGCCGGGCGTGGTGGCGCATGCTTGTAATTCCAGTACTTGGGAGGCTGAGACCGGAGGATCCGGGTTCGCGGCCAGCCTCAGCTACTTAGTGAGGCCCTCCACAACTTCGAGAGACCTGGTTTCAAAATAAAGTATAAAAAATAGGGCCGGGGGTGTAGCTTGAAGGTAGAATGCCCCTGGGTTCAATCCCTAGTACCGCAAAAAAAAAAAAAAAAAAAAGAAAGTTCCTGAGATTTCTAGCTTAGAGTTGATTAGATGGTAGCAGTATAAACAGAGGTGGGGATTTGGTCATAAGTGGTATTGGAGGGCCGGGTGTGGAGGTGCACACCTGTAATCCCAGTACTTGGGAGGCTGAGACAGGAGGAGCGCAGGCTGGATCCTTAGCAACTTAGGCCTGGTTTCAAAATAAAAAAATAAAATAGGGCAGGGGTTGGGGATGTAGCTCAGAGGTAGAAAGCCCCTGGGTTCAATCCCCAGCACCCCAAAAAAGAAAAAAAAGAAACAGGGTCTGGCTAGGTTTCTGAGGATCTCACTAAGTCGCTGAGGCTGGCCTCATACCTTGATCCTCCTGTCTCAGCCTCCCAAGTACTGGGATTACAAGTGTTCGCCTCTGTGCCTGGCTCCTTCGTCTTCTTAATGCTGTTGCTTCTTTCTTTCAGTGGGAGGTTCTTCACAGTCAAGCTCCCCTTCACCCTCGATCCTGGGAGCAAGGTTTCAGTCGTCGTGGAAACAGTTTATACCCACGTGCTTCAACCGTATCCAACCCAGATAACCCAGTCTGAGAAGCAGTTTGTGGTGTTTGAGGGCAACCATTACTTCTACTCTCCCTATCCAACCAAGACCCAGACCATGCGCGTGAAGCTCGCCTCCCGGAACGTGGAGAGCTACACCAAGCTGGGGAACCCCACTCGCTCCGAAGACCTCCTGGACTACGGGCCTTTCAAAGACATCCCCGCCTACAGCCAGGTAGGCCCAGAGGAGCCAGCCCGGCCTGTCTGCCTGAGGCCGACTCAGAGCAGCTACTCACCGGAAGGTGCAGATGGTGTGGGCTGGGTGGAACGCTCAGGGTATTTTGTTTTGGCTGGGTATGGTGGCGCACTCCTGTAACCCCAGTACTTGGGAGACTGAGACAGGAGGTTTGAAGGTTGGAGGCCAGTCTCAGAAACTTAGCAAGGCTCTCAGAACTTAGGGAGACCCTGTTACAAAAGTAAAAAATAAAATAGGGCTAGGGTTGTAGTTCACAAGTAGAATGCCCCTTGGCTCAATCCCCAGGACCCCCCAAAAAAGGTTTTTTGTGGAACCGGGGGTTGAACCCAGGGGCATTCTACCTCCAAGCTACACCCCCAGCCCTATTGTATTTTTTTTTTTTAATCAGGGTCTTGCTAAGTTGCTGAAGCTGTCTTAAACCTGTGATTCTCCTGTCTCAGCCTCCCAAGTACGGGGATTACAGGCCCAACTCCTAGCTTTTTTTTTTTAATGTATGTATGTATGTACGTATGTATTTTTGTTCTACCTCTGAGCCACAACCCCAGCCTTATTTTAGCATTTATTTGGTACTGGGGATTGAACTCAGGGGCATTCTACCTCTGAGCTACACCCCAGCCCTATTTTAGTTTAATTTTATTTTTTTGCGGTAGTGGGGATGGAACTCAGGGGTATTCTACCTCCAAGCTATACTCCCAGCCCTATTTTTTATTCTTTATTTTGAAACAGGGTCTCACTAAGTTG
>PVJS01062158.1:0-10808 GCA_004027185.1 Glis glis | reverse complement strand
AGGGAGAGAGAGGGAGAGGGAGGGAGAGAGAGGGAGAGGGAGGGAGAGAGAAAGAGAGAGAGAGAGAGAGAGAGAGAGAGAGAGAGAGAGAGAAAGGAGGGAAAGAGAGAGAAAAAGGAAAGGGAAAGGAAAAAGAAAATACAAACCAAAGCCTGTGGGGTGGGCCCCACTTATAATCTCAGGTACTCAGGAGGACCACAAGTTGAAAGCCAGCTGGGCAACTTAGTGAGACCCTGTCTCAAAATAAAAACTAAAAAGGACTGGGAGCCAGGAGTGGTGGCGCATACCTGTAATCCCAGTACTTGGGAAGTTGAGACAGGAAGATCTTAGGTTCAAAGTGAAGCCAGCCTTGGCAACTTAGCTAGGCTCTCAACAACTTAGTGAGACCCTGTTTCCAAATAAAAAATAAAATGGGGTGGGGATGTGGTTCAGAGGTAGAATGCTCCTGGGTTCAATCCGCAGCACCACAAAAAAAAAAAAAGGGACTGGGACTGGGGGTGTAGTTTAGTGCTTGCCTAGCATGTATGAAGCCTGGGGTTCAATCCCCAGTACTGCAAAAAGAAAAGAAAATGCAAATCAGAACCACAATATGACTTCACACCTGCGTAGGATGGCTTTAATAAAAATTTTCAATGGAAAATAACAAGTGTTGGTGAGGATGATACAAGCCCTAAACCATATTATACATAAGGTAAAATGGTTGGATGGTTCTTCAAAAAGTTAAACGCAGAATTATCATATACCCCAGCAATTCCAATCCTAGCTATACCATCCTAGAGATAGGAAAACATGTTTACACAGAAACTTCTACACAAATGTTTACAAATATTTTATGGTCACTTCTGTTATATACATGCTACAGTTGGATCTGAAATGTCCCCAAAGACCCATGTGTTAAAGGCGTAGTCCCCAGCTTGGCCCTACTGGAAGGTGGTGAGAACTTTAAGAGGTGGGGCTTAGTGGGAGGCCTTCCAGTCACTGCAGCCTGGCACGCCCTTACAGGGGACACTGCGATCCCAGCCCCTTCCTCTTTTTCTCTTTCACTTCCTGGCCATGAGGTGAACCTAGCCATGATGAACTGCCTCACCCACAGGCCCAAAAACAATGGGGCCAACTGAGCAGAGACTGAACTCCAAAATTGTGAACCAAAATAACTTCTCTCTCTCTCTCTTTGTACTGGGAATTGAACTCAGGAGCATTCTACCACTGAGCTATAGCCCCACCCCTTTTTTTTTTCTTGAAACAGGTCTTGCTAAGTTGCTGAGGCTGGCCTTGAACTTGTGATCCTTCTATCTCAGCCTCCCAAGCACTGTGATTACGGATGTGCACAACCTGTAATCAACCTGAGTTGATTAAGGCATTTGTTACAGTGATTACCATAAAACATAAGGCCATATCAGCATTATACATAATAGCCAAAAGGTGAAAACAATCCCAATGCCTATCAACTGATGAAGAGATAAGCAAATTGTGGTATATACACATAATGCTATATTATTCAGCCATAAAAAAATGAAATACTGAAGTAGTGGTGCATACTACTACATAGATGAACCCCAAAAACATTATGCTAAGTGAGAGATGCCAGACACAAAAGGTAACATACTACATGATTCCATTTATATGAAATATCCAAAATAGGTAAATGCATAGGCTGAGATAAAGACTGGTGGGCACTAGGGGAACTGGGGAGGGGAAGTGTGGATCAATTGCTTAAAGGGCATAGAATTTCTTTTAGGGTGATGAAAATGTTTTAGAACTCGATCGAAGTGGTGGTTGTGCAACACTATCATCATACTAAATGCCACTGACTTGTTCACTTTCAATTGGTAAGTTTTCTGTTATTCTAATTTCACCTCAACTTTAATTTCCCTCAAATGAAAGGAAAAAAATTTAAGCACAAAATTGAATCTCTTAGACTCTTTCTTTTATAATAGCTTTACTGAGATACAATTCACATACCACACAACTAACTCATTTAAAGTATATAATTCAGCCAGGTGTGGTGGCACACGCTTGTAATCCCAGTACTTGGGAGGCTGAGAAAGGAGGATCACAGGTTCGAGATCAACCTCAGCAAGTAGTGAGATTCTCATCAGCTGGGGGTGTAGCTCAGAGGTAGGAGGCCCAGGGGATTCAACCCCCAGCACCGAATGAAAGGAACTTTATATTACATAACTCTCAAAGGATCTCATTACCAGAATGAAAAATTTGTCTATCCACTTTCCCATAAAAAACAACTTTCCCTTATAAACTCAATAAGTATTCAGTTCTAAAGTCTCTTGACTCACCTATTTAGAAGAACCCTTATAATACATTAAAAAAACTAATAAACAGTCCATCTAGCCCCAAGATGCAGATATTTCAACATTTCCACACACGATTCTTTCACATTTGTAAACAAATGATATTGGTGGAATTAAGTAGCCAATGTATGCAAATAGGATACAGGAAGTAATGCTGCTTTCAAAGGAGATTTTAAATCTATCAGTAACAGTTATCTTCATATATGAGGGTCTAGAAGCATCTAAAAGTTCTCTTCGCCACTTTTTCACTTCTCAGCTTATGTTTTGAAAAGTCAAAAACCCTCAAAGAGTCGGGCGTGGTGGTGCACGCTTGTAATCCCAGTACTTGGTAGGCTGAGACAGGAGGATCGCAGGTTCACGGATAGCCTCAGCTACTTAGTGAGGCCCTCCGCAACTTAGTGAGACCCTGTTTCAAAATAAAGAATAAAAAATAGGGCTGGGGGGTGTAGCCCCGAGGTAGAATGCCCCTGAGTTCAACCCCCAGTACTGCAAAAAAACAAAAAACAAAAAACAAAAAGCACCCTCAAAGAGAAGCCTGAAAGCAGGCTAGTGATAAGATACAACTTTGTGGACTTCTTCACCAAGGTGCTCCATTTCTTTCCAACAAGCAATCAATCAATAATCATCGTTAAGTCCCAGCTCCCAATTCCCCAACCCCTAGCCATCCTCACTCGCTCAACTTAACCCTTTCTTCTCATAAATCCAGACGTACCCACCCACGCATACTTACTTATATGCCATCCGTCCCCAGGTTTCCCACATTGACACAACAGCCTCTCAACGATTTAGTTGGATCAAGGGCCATTCTTCCTTCTTCCATTGGCCACACACAAACTTCACATTACCTACAATCTCTTTTTCCACCTCTTCCACACCACTCACTACTCAAACCAACAAAAAAGTCCTTTCCCCCCCAATTACAGACAGCTTAATAAACTCTATAACTACACACACACACACACTTTTCTTATTCCCTATCCTGCCTTTGTTATTCAGAAGGTAGGGTCTAGGAAAATCTCACTCACCTCATGCTATAGGCACCAGCACCCAGTTCCTGACCGATCCCGGACAGGCTAGCATCAAAGTCCTGCACCAGCCCGGATTCAATTACTTCATCGGCCAGAGGCAGCTTCAGAGCCCAAGCCATCCTGGCTCCTTACTTGCCCCAGGTGACACCGTTTCTTTTACAAAGGCGCAGAGCGTAATTCTACCCCACGAGGGCAAGACAGCAGAAAACTCCAAACCCAGATCACAAATGCAGTGCCCACCAGCCAACCCCAAATCCGGTCTGCACTGGCCGCACAACTAATCTCCAGTACTCTTGGCTGCCCTGGCTTCCAAAGATCCTTTCTGCCCAGCTCTCAGGAGCGTTAAGGCCCCTTGGCTCAACTATTCCAGACTTTTCAGGGGCAGCCCTGAACTCCCGCACTCCCACTCCTTGGGCTATCCTCTGGAGCTCGTTAGCGGTCGCTCAGCCTTCCACACACAGCAGCACAGCGACAGGCAACATGCCCAGGGCGCCCACGCTGCTTTTGCACCTTTTCCTCCGCCCCCTTCTGCTGGAAGCCCCCTCCCTCCGGGGGCCCGCTCTCTTTCCCCTCCAGGCCTCGCTTCCGGTCAGTCCCAAGATCACTTCCGGTCACCCCTTCTCGACCCCGCGGCTCTTAGAACCAAACCCAGGTTCCTGTTGAGCCGACTCCCCGCCCTCCGCAGCCCCCGACGGCCTGGAAACATGGAAGGAGAAAGTCCTGCACAGGCGTGAAACCCAGACTCTCCAGGCCCCTCCACCGTCGACCCAGCGCCAACCAATCATGGCGCTCTCTCCCTTCGCCCGCCCGGCGATTATGACGTCACCCTGTCGCTAGCCAATGAAGAAGGAGACTTCGTTGACCTCCGCGGCGATGATAGGCTAGCATCACTACGGCGCCCCGCCCCCGGAGAGGGGCTGGGCGGTCTCGCCGAGGACGCGGCGTGCGTTCAGTGTCCGAGTTTAAACACGCCAGGGGAAGGCAGAGTTCTGGCCGGACTTTGTTTCCCAGACCTTCCCTGCATGCGCGCGTTTGCTCCTGCTCTCTCTCTTTAAATAGAGCAGGAGCAAAAGCGACACCCTTTTGTTGCTGTTCTGGTTCTGGTTTTTGTTTTTGTTGTTACTGAGGATTAAACCCAGGAGTGTTCTACCTTTGAGCTACACCCCCCAGCCCTATTTTATTTTTATTTTGAAACAGGATCTCGCTAAATTACCGCGCGCCAGCCTTGAACCTGCAATCCTCCTGTCTCAGCCTCTCAAGTACTACGATCATAGCGCCCAGCTGGCCATCTTTATTAAGCATCATATATATGCTAGGACCATTATTACATTGTCAGTAGTTCTCAAGACAATCTTGTAATTATAATTCTAAAAGTAAATATAATAGCCTTCACCAATAAGGAAGCAGGCTAGGGGCTTAAATTAGCCGGAGCTAGATTGCCATGGCAATTTGAGAGCAGATTTCAAAGCCTGGCATTTTTCACTGTAAGAGATGGCTTATATTTGAAAATATTGGTCCATTGTTATATTTCATTACTGATTTTTTTCTTTTACCATCTGCCTTGAATTATATGTTTGTATATGTCTGCTTCTTACTAGACTGATCTGAAGGATAAAGACTAGGTCTTTTTCAGGTTTGTGTTCTAAATATCTCTTACTATAGTTCCTGTATTCAATAGGTCTTTGAAGAATGCTTACTGAATTAAAAAAAAAATAAAGGAAAGAGGAGTAAGAGAATGAGGAAAGAGAAGGGGAAGAAGTTGACGTGAAGATGACTACATGCCCCCAGTTTCAGCCGTAGGTTTCTCTCTGAGGGCTATTTAGGCTTAAACACATCCCCTCACTTTGGTAGACCTGGAGATCCGAGTCCTAGTTTATGCCTGAGACATCCAACGTCTCTTTAATCCACTTTCCTTTCCTTGAGCCAAGTCAATCTCAAAATGTGTGCCTGTGGGTAAAGGAATGGGTCCTGGGCTCAGAGAAAAAGATAACACACAAGATCTGAGGGCTCAAAATCCTTTATAATCCAGCATTGTATCCAGAGTATCTTAAAACACCTATTAGGTAGAACCATGCCCTGTTTGAACAACAGCTTCACCACTAACTGCATAATTTTGGGCATGAAATTTTACATCTCTGAGCCTCAGTATTTTAATCCAGAAATTAGTGAAAATTATACCTCCTCCTAAAATTGTTGTGAGGATTAAATGAGGTGTCAAAATACCAGAAAAATAGTAATGATTTAATATTAGCTTCAGTTTCCCACTAGTGCACTTCTGTTTCTCTGTTAATATTATTATCCTATTTTAATAACCTTAATATACATTGTATGGTATGTTGTAGGCATAGTAGCACTGCCACGTACATTGTCTCAATTTTCATAGCAGTTTTTGTTTTGTTTTTTAATATGAGGAAACAGACTCAGAGAGGACAAAGTGATCAAGATCAAAGAGACTGTAACCTCTTTAGAATGTTTCCAGAAAACTATCCTATGAGTCCCCACTCCACTCTATTTACATACCCTACAGAAACTCTTTTTTTTTTTTTTGCGGTACCGGGGATTGAATGCAGGGGCGTTCTACCTCCGCGCTACGCCCCCGGCCCTATTTTTTATACTTTATTTTGAAACCGTGTCTCATGAAGTTGCGGAGGCCTCACTAAGGAGAGAGAGAGAGAGAGAGAGAGAGAGAGCTGAGGCTGGCCGCGAACCCGGATCCTTCGGTCTCCGCCTCCCAAAGTACTGGGATTACAAGCGTGCGCCACCACGCCCGGCTACATACCCTACAGAAACTTTTGCATGTACATACTAGGAGACTTGTATGGGGATGTTCTTGGCAGCACTGTTTATAGTAACAAAACAGAACAAAACAAATATCCACCAACAAGAGAAGGGGTAAATTGGAGTGTAATAGAATATTATACAACATTAAAAACGAATGGACTAGCCAGCACCAAGAAGAGGCGACCCCGCAGAAGGTAATAAATCATGATGAGTCAAGATGTCTTCAGCACTTGAGCCTCCAACATTTAAAAAGGAACCACCCAAAGAGAAAGACTTTTGAAACCCAGGACTCAGGGGGGTGCGCACAACAACCTTATTTCAAGCAATGAATGCAAGCTCTTCATTAAACCTAACAAACCTGTAATGGCATTTGAATTGGCAACCCTTTTGCTGTGTGTGGCTTATATTGGTTATGTACATGCAACGCAAGAGAATAAAAAGGACCTCTATGAAGCTGTTGACAGTGAGAGACACAGTTATATGAGGAGGAAAACATCAAAATGGGAATAAAGAGGCAGTTACTGCAGATGGAGCTTTGTTAAGGGTTCCAAAACCTTCAAATGAAAGCCTTTGTGAGTGCACAGAATCATGTTTCTTGTTCTAGAATAAATTAATGAGAGAAGGTAGTTTTTGCAGCTAGAGTGCTGTAGTAGGTTTTGTCCCTTTATAGCTGCTGCCGTTATCTCATTCTTTTCCCACAGAAAGAACTTCTCAATATTTCTCTTTAATTAAATCCTTTTATAAAAGTGCAAAAAAAAAAAGAAGAAAAGAAAATGAATAAGCTGTGCTGAACCACATAAACCAATCGATCTTAGAGTTGAGGGGGAAATGCAGAAGTCCTCATGCAGTGTAATAGCACCTTATAAAACTAAAAATCCAGCAAAATGACACAATATATCATTTAGGGAAATGTACATACATTCCCTTGAAATGAAATAAACACATTCAGGGGAAAGGTCACATCTGAGGAAAGGCAGGGGGTTGAGCTAAGGAAGGAACTCAGAAACACTTCAACAGTTGTGAGAGTTTACTTAGGCTGACTAGTAGCTCTATGGGTGACTGCTTCATCATGCTTACAAAACATGTATTCTTTTTGTGTGTGTGTGTGTGTGTGTGTGGTACCGGGAATTGAACCCAGGGGCGTTCTACCTCCGAGCTACACCCCCAGCCCTATTTTTTATCCTTTATTTTGAAACCGGGTCTCACGAAGTTGTGGAGGGCCTCACTAAGTAGCTGAGGCTGGCCATGAACCCGGATCCTCCGGTCTCAGCCTCCCAAATACTGGGATTACAAGCGTGTGCCACCATGCCCGGCGTATTCTTAAATATGTAACAAATATTACATGAGTAGGAACTACAGCCCAGGACCCTCTTCTCTTTGCTAGGCTTTGCCTACAGCGATGCCTCCCTGCTTGTTGATACAGTCCTGCAAACTCCATGAGCAAATAATAGCTAATCGTAATGATAAGCTCATATTTACTGAGCTCTTCCTACACAGAGGGCCCTAACAGTTTTAGGTATATTATCTCATTTCATCTTCACTGACCCCTGTAAGGAAGATATCATTATTAGATTCATTTCAAGCTGGGCGTGGTGGCACATGCTTGTAAACCTGGTACTTGGGAGGCTGAGACAGGAAGATCACAGATTCTAAGCCAATCTCAGCAATTTAGTGAGGCCCTTAGCAACTTAGCCAGACTCTGTTTCCAAATAAAAAATAAAATAGGGTTGGGGGTGTAGCTCAGAGGTAAAATGCCCCAGGTTCAATCCCCAGCACCACAAACTAACTAACTAAATAATAAATAGATTTGTTTCGTAGATAAGGAAACAGAGCTGAGTGCAGTGGCACACATCTGTAATCCCAATACTTAGGAGGCTGAGACAGAATAGCAGATTTGAGGCCAACATACAATAACTCAGTGAGACCCTGATTCAAAATAAAAAATAAAATAGGGCTGGGGATGTAGCTCAGTAGTAGAATGCCCCTGGGTTCAGTCCCCAGTACCACTAAATAATAATGATGATAGCCAGGCATGATAGCATACACCTGTAATCCCGGTACTTGGGAAGCTGAGACAGGAGGATCGCAAGTTCAAGGCCAGTCTCAGCAACTTACTGAAACCCTCAGCATCTTAGTGAGACCCTGTTTTAAAATAAAAAAATAAATAAAAAAAGGCTGGAATAGCTTGCATGTAGAATGCCCCTGGGTTCAATCCTTAGTATAAAAAAAAAAAAAAGAAAAAGGAAACTGGGACTTAGAAAAATTAAATGACAAGCTGGGCTTGGTGGCGCACGCTTGTAATCCCAGTACTTGGGAGGCTGAGACAGGAGGATCACAGGTTCATGGCCAGCCTCAGCAACTTAGGCCCTCCACAACTTAGTGAGACCCTGTTTCAAAATAAAAGAATAAAATAGGTCTGGGAGTGTAGCTCAGAAGTAAAATGCCCCTGGGTTACATCCCCAGTACCAGAAAAAAAAAAAAAAGAAAGAAAAAGAAAAATGAAATGACTTGTCCAGCGGCACCCCCAGGAGAGCAGGGAAGTCTGACTAACCCCATTGTATGAGCATCTGACCATCACGCTACACCGTCTCCGTGGATGGTTGTATCCTGAAAGGGATCTGCTTCTTACCTATTCTTCCTTTCAAAGATGAGTTTTGAAATTGTGGAAGTAAGAACATTGAATTTTCAGGAAACTGTGCCCATGAAGGAATATTGGATGAAGCATGTTTTCTCATCCACAGAATAGCTCAAAGGGAATGGTTAAAAAAAAAAAGTGTAGTCATATTAGATGATTAGATGTCTGGAAGAGATAACTGATAACTATGCCATATTCAGGAACGTTGTCTGGAAAATATTTAGAAAAAGACAGACATGTCTTTCTTGGAAATGTTTGAGCCTACAGTTAAATTCTGAAGCAAAATAAAAATTTCACAAAGGTCCTCCTTACCATTTCTTTTTTTTCTGGTACTGGGGGTAGTGGGGATTGAACCTAAGGGCATTCTACCTCTGAGCTCCACCCCAGCCCTATTTTTTATCCTTTATTTTGAAACCGGGTCTCACGAAGTCGCGGAGGGCCTCACTAAAGAGAGAGAGAGAGAGAGAGAGAGCCGAGGCTGGCCGCGAACCCGGATCCTCGGTCTCCGCCTCCCAAAGTACTGGGATTACAAGCGTGCGCCAACACGCCCAGCTCTTTTTCCATCTTCTTGTAGTTCACCCAACGAGCCTGTGAAGCCCAGTCTAGCTTCTCTGAGGCGCCTTTGATTGAAAGGAAATAAGCTGGTGTGGTGGCACAAGCCTGTAATCACTGTACCTGGGAGGCTGAGACCGGAGGATCACATAGCTAAGCAGACTCAAGGCCAGTCTCAGCAACTTTGCAAGACTCTCAGCAATGTAGTGAGACCCTGTTTCAAAACAAAAAATAAAAAGGGCTGGAGGTGTGGCTCGGAATTAGAATGCCCCTGAGTTCCATCCCCTGTACCAGAAAAAAAAAAAAGAGGAGGAGGAGAAGGAGGAGGAGGAAGAGGAGGAGGAGAAGGAAGAGGAGGAGGAGGAGGAGGAGGAGGAGGAGGAGGAGGAAGAGGAGGAGAAATGAAATCAGAAGTTCACTGACACACAGTTCTAAGCAATCTCAGGTTCTTCTCTCTATTGTCTCGAGTGCAGTAACCAGCTCGTATCTTCTCCAGACCATAAAATGTCAGTTCTGCCTTCACAACTGGCCACAGTATAATGAACTTCCCAGGCCTGGGAATAAAAACCCGCAGTTCTTCTACAACCCCCCCCCCCTTCTAAAGCCTTCCTGGGCCAACCACCAGGAACCACTCTTAACTGGTCTGAACCAGGAACTCTCCTGGTGGGAGCTGCTGGCTCTGTGTGTATCTGGTAAGAATTCATTTGCTCCCACATTTCACAGTCCAAACCCTGCATAGCTGAGCAGAATCCCCTGTCCCTGATCTCTCCCAGTAGCCTGAAGTCAGGGTCTCAGCTCTCATTCCTTGAAGGGGAGACTAGGAAGTGCATTCAGTTATCCAGCTGACAAATATCAAGCATCTGCTGTCTACCCTGGCCTGTACCAAGAAGTCACAGCTCAGCGTGCATAGCAAATATCAGGGCTATGAGATCTGGGGTAAGTGCTGATTCTATGTGATATCTTGCCCCGGTACTTCAGAGTACTATAAAACTCCTCTGATCCTCAGGCCTGTGTCAGAGTCTTAGACATCCATTATCTCCCTGGGTGTGGGTTGGTGGTGAAAGATGGTTTAGAACCCTCACAGTGCATGGTGCAGTTTTGCTGGTTAGATGGAGTCGAAGGGGATGCCTTGCTCTTGACAGTTTAGATTCTGCAGCTCAGACTTCACCAATGCCAGCTTGGGGGGGGGGGGAATGACCCCGTAAGGGAGGTGGCCTGAGACAAGCCAAGAAACAGACCCTGTGACAGATATGCTCTCCCCACTGTAAGCTCAGGTGGCAGGCCTCGGAAAGAATGCAAATGAAGACCCACTGACAATTTGTCCCATTTTATAAAGAACTGTATAGGCCGGGTGTGGTGGCGCACGCTTGTAATCCCAGTACTTTGGGAGGCGGAGACAGGAGGATCCGGGTTCACGGCCAGCCTCAGCTCTCTCTCTCTCTCTCTCGCTCTCTCACTCTCTCCCTGTCTCTCTCTCTCTCTCTCTCTCTCTCTCTCTCTCTCTCT
>PVJS01062157.1:0-10806 GCA_004027185.1 Glis glis | reverse complement strand
GAGAGAGAGAGAGAGAGAGAGAGAGAGAGAGCTGAGGCTGGCCGCGAACCCGGATCCTCCGGTCTCCGTCTCCCAAAGTACTGGGATTACAAGCGTGCGCCACCACGCCTGGCTCATTAGGTTGTTTATTTGGTGACTTTCTGTTTTTCTTATGTGGGCACTCAGTGTTACAAATTTTCCTCTTAACACCGCCTTCAAAGTGTCCCATAGATTTTTGTATGTCGTGTCTCTATTTTAGATTAATTCCAGGAATTTTTCTATTTCTCCCCTTATTTCTTCTCTGATCCAGTCCTCATTCAAGAGTGTATCGTTCAGTCTCCATGTATTTATGCAATTTCTTTTGGTCTTCCTGTTGTTGATTTCTACTTTCATTCTGTTGTGATCTGAGGAGATGCAGGGAATTATATTACATTTCTTGAATTTGCTGGTGCTTCCTTTGTGGCCCAGGATGTGGTCTATTTTGGAGAAGGCTCCATGAGCAGCTGAGAAGAATGTGTATTCAGCTGTTGCTGGTTGAAATATTCCATATATGTCTATTAGGTCCACTTGGTTTATAGTGTTCTTTAGGTCTGAAGAGTCTTTACTCATCTTTTGACTGGAAGATCGGTCTAGTGGTGTGAGTCGTGTGTTGAAGTCTCCCAATATTATTGTATTTGGGTCTATGAAGACCTTGTTTTACAAAAGTGGGTGTACCCACATTTGGGGCATAAATGTTTACTGTCATTATATCTTCTTGTTAGATTGTTCCTTTTATTAATAGGAAGTGACCTGCTTTGTCTCTTCTGATGTGTTTTAGCTTAAAGCCTACTTTGTCAGATAAGAGCATTGCTACCCCGGCTTGTTTTCAGTCTCCATTTGCATGGTATATCCTTTCCCATCCTTTCACCTGTAGCATATGGATATTTTTGACTGTAAGGTGAGTTTCTTGCAAGCAGCATATAATTGGATTATGTTTTTAAATCCACATTGCCAGTCTGTGTCTTTTAATTGGAGAGTTAAGACCTTTGACATTAAGTGTTATTATTGAGAGATGAGTTTTGTTTCCTGCCATTTTGAGTTCTATTTTCTGTTTGATATAGTGTTATTTCTTCTTTTCTTAGTTGCCCATCTGGTGGAGTTTGCCCCTTTTCTGGTTCTGGAATTTGCTTCTTTTTTATTCTTTGTTATTTATTTATTTATTTATTTATTTATTTAATTTGCGGTATCAGGGATTGAACCCAGGGACATCTATCTCCGGACTACATCCCCAGCCCTATTATTTTTTCTAATTCTTTATTTTGAAACAGGGTCTCACTAAGTTGTGGAGGGCCTCACTAAGTAGCTGAGGCTGGCTGCGAACCTGGATCCTCTGATCTCAGCTTCCCAAATACTGGGATTACAAACGTGTTGTATTTTATTTTTTTAAGTATTTTCTCTAGTGTTGTTTTGGTAGTCATAAATTCTTTTAGTTTCTGCTTATCTTGGAATGTTTTTATTTCTCCATCAATTTTGAATGATATCTTTGCTGAATATAACAGTCTTGGTTGGAAGTTGTTTTCTTCCAGGGTCTGGAGTACATCATACCAGTCTCTCCTGGCTTTCATAACTTGGGTTGAGAAGTCTGGATGATTTCTATTGTTTTGCCCCTGAATGTCACCCATTCTTTTGTTCTTGATGCTTTTAAGATTCTTTCCTTGGCCTCTATGTTAGTCATTTTGATTATTATGTGGCGTGGGGAAGTCCTTTGATCTTGTCTTAATGGTCTTCTGAATGTCTCTTGTATGTGGATGTCCAAATCTTTTTCTATGTTTGGGAAGTTATCTGATATTATTTCTCTGAACAGGTTTCTGATGCTCTTGGTTTGTGCTTCTAGACCTTTTTCAGTGCCTTTTATCTATAAATTAGGACATTTCATATTGTTCTATATTTCTTGGATGTTCAGGTTGTGTTGTATTCTCTATATTGTTGACTGTGTTTTCAGTTTAGAATGAACTGTCTTCTAAGAGTTCCACGTGGTCTAGCCTGCCAGAGGTGGTTTCTATTGCGATCTTTAATTCATTTATTGACTCCTTCATTTTGTGCAAAGCTTCTTTTTGGTTCTTTCTTAGGGCCTCAGTTTCCTCCTTCATTTCCTATACGCTTTCTTTGAGGCCTTTCATCATATCGAAGATTAAAATTCAGAATTCTCCTTCTTGCATTTCCTGCAGATCAGTATTGGTGATCTCCCTTGTTGTTGAGTTGTGGGAGTTTTTTATTTCCTTGCTGTTCTTCATTCTCATATATATTGAGAGTTCTCAGGTTTGTATATCTGTTGTCTTGGCATCTTCCTCTTTGTGTGTGGGTCCTGTGTCTGTTTGTTATCCCTTTATAATAAGGTCTATGCTGGGGGTATATATTTACCTCTTCCAATTGTCTAATATCAAATTTTTGAGTTTGTGCTCCAGAATCTCTTTAACTAGATATAGTTTTTAGTGCAGACAAATAGAAGTCTCTGATTGGATGCAGTTTACCATGCTGTCCAGGCCCAAACTCCATAGGACCAGAGACTATGATGTTCTGTTCAGAGCCTGCAGCTTGCTGGTTAGGATTTAATGCCCCACAGACACCACCGCTGCTCTGCTGTTTGTGAGCCCATTAAATTGCAGAGCACTGACCTCTGGTCTCTGTGGCTAGTGGGCTTAAACTTAGTCAGGCCAGTGATTGCTAAGTTCCGAGCTTGTGGCCTGGCTCGCTGAGCTTTGATGGCCCCTGGGACACCGCCCCTGATCTGCTTGTTACGATCACATGGAGCACTGTCAGTCATTGGCATGCATGCATGCCAGGCACAAACTGCTGGTGGAGAGTGTTGAGTTCCCAGCCTGTAGCTGTGATCAAGTAAAACCCTGCTGGGCCCCTGGCCTCCAGCTTTCAGGGCCCAAGCTCTGGCAGGGAGAGATTGTATAGTTGTAGGTCTGGGGCTTGGGTGGCTCAGTTATTTAGCCCCAGGGACACCACTGCTGGTTTGGATAGCTGTGATCATGTGAACCCTTGTTGGCCTCTGGTGTTGGTGGTTGGTGCGAGTTTTTTGCTTTCCAAGCCTGTATCTCGGTAGGCTGAGTTATTTCCCCCTACAAACACCAAGGCTGGCTGTCCTGTGGTGGTCTCTGGAGACCCTGCAAGGGCTTGGCGAACTGTGACTCTGGTGCCCTTCCACCCAAATGTCCCTAGGGGCTGTCTGCTAATTCGAGTTACTGAGGTGTCTGACAATAGCCACCAACCCCACCTTTGCAGGGGTAATTTGCAAAGTCACAGACCCGGCGGGTCTATTCCTTGTCATGCAAGTCCCTGTGGCTGCACTGGGCAGTTTCCTGCTGGGACAGCTTGTTGACTCACGATCTTGATGTGCTCCGGGTTCCTGCAGGCAGAGATGAGTTCAGCTGCAGCTGCAGGATCTAGCTGGGCTGTTTTGGTAGTCAGGTCTTTGTCGAACATGGAGAGAAGTACCGACTGCTTTTGATGATAGTCTGTAGTCTCTGGCTTCACAATCATCTATTGCTTCTTTGCTGGCGGTCTCTGGGAGCTGAGCTGCCAGCAGCTGCCAGCCCCGGTGTGGCCTGGCCAAGATGGTGCTGATGCCGCCACTCTCCACTCACCAGGTGAGATGCATGGAGCTCTCTACAGTCCTCTTCTCTCTCTTCTGGCTCTGATTCTGCCACGTTTCACCTGTTGTTTTGTTGTTTTTTTGCTGCTTTTCTTCTCTTGTCAAGAAGCAGTCTTCAGCTGGGCGTGGTGGTACACGCTTGTAATCCCAGTACTTTGGGAGGCGGAGACTGGAGGATCCGGGTTCGCGGCCAGCCTAAGCTCTCTCTCTCTCTCTTTCTCTGTCTGTCTGTCTACTAGTGAGGCCCTCCGCAACTTCGTGAGACCCGGTTTCAAAATAAAGTATAAAAAATTGGGCCGGGGGTGTAGCGCGGAGGTAGAACGCCCCTGTGTTCAATCCCCAGTACCGCAAAAAAAAAAAAAAAAAGAAGCAGTCTTCCCGGTGGTTCAGTTCTGAGTCTCAGAGTAACTGAACTATGCTGTCTCCATCTATTTCACCATTTTTAATCCTTGATATTTCTTGAAGTAGAAATCAAAACCAATGATTATATATCTTACTAAATATGTAAAAGGCTGATGCTGATGTGTTATATTTTCCTGAATGGTAACATGTCACAGTTAAATATTTATTGATCTACAGTAAAAATATTGTTTTAACTTTAGGAGAAGCTGAGTAGCATGGCACAGAAATGGTTCCCTGAGCTGCCTCTGCTTTATCCTGAAATAGGATTACTTCAATACATGGTAAGCTTTGTTTCCTCTGAGAATTGCTGCTCTGCAGAGACTGTAGAAAAGCGATGATGTTCAGATTGTATGTCAGTGTAAAATTTACAGTATCCTTTCTATAAAAGTATTCCTGATGAATATTTTTAAGTATTATTAGAACCTTTTCTCAGGACTGTCTTTAAATAGTTGCATAGTGCACATTTTAATTTTTATTTTGATTTGTGTATTTTCCTCTATTCTCTTTCCTCATCCTCATTAACGATGTACCATGGCACTTGTTTGAACTATATATGTTTATTTTTGAGATGATAAAAAATTTTAGTGCTGTTTTAAGAGTTAGTATAAAAACAGGATATTGTAAGCCATGAGAAATTTAAACACAATGTGTATTTCAAATTAAAGCAGGTTGAGAAAAAATTGAGAGGGGTAGGTTAAAGGAGAGATGTTGAGGTGGGTTTGGTTTTCTAGGCAGGCAGGATTCAAAGGCTGAGAGTTTAACATATTAGACAGGGACAGTGTGGAGCAGGATTGGTAAGCACTGGCTTTCAGGACAGAATCTGTGAACTCTGTTTTGTATTGTCTGCTAGGGATGGGGAAGTAAATGAGGTATAGTCATTACTGGGTGTCTACGGGAAGTTGGTTCCAGGATACTCTCTTGGACACCAAATTAGATGCTTGAAGTCCCTTGTATAAATGGCTTAGTATTTATAATCTATATGTATCTTCCCGAATACTTTAAGTCATCTCTAGATTACTTACAGTACTTAGTACAATGTAAATGCCATGTAAATAGTTATTATATAGTATTGTTTAGGGAATAATGATAAAAACATCTGAGCATGTTCAGGGCACACACTTAAATTTTTTTTTTAATTCACAGTTGATTGATGTGAATCCATAGATATGGATGTGGAATCCATAGATATGGAAGGCTAACTGTATTTATTCTTTAAGATTGTTATTAGGTCAATAATAGCTTAAATTTAGTACGGGAAAAGGATGTTTTTGTAAACATGTGAGTTTATTCTCATAAATATGTAAGATTACAGTTCTTTTTTTTTGTGATACTGGGGATTGAACCCAGGTGCATTCTACCTCCAAGTTACACCCCCCAGCCCTATTTTTTATTCTTTATTTTGAAACAGGGTCTCACTAAGTTGTGCAGGACCTCACTAAGTAGCTGAGGCTGGCTGCGAACCTGCGATTCTCCTGTCTCAGCCTCCCAAGTACTGGGATTACAAGTGTGCGCCACCAAGCCTGGCAAGGTTCTTTAAATTAAATAATAACAAAGTTTTTTCAGACTAGTCTTAAAAATGATGTTTTTCCTTGTAACTATTCAGTTCTAGCTTAGAGATTAGGTCATGTAGTATACTTGAGTGATTATGTATGACCATACAGGACTAGAAAATTAATTTCTAAAGATATGTTAATCTACTTTATCGTAGAAGATTATAAAAGGTTTGAATATGGTTTTTGGAAGCTTTTAATGACCTTAAGATGTTTAACTATGATGTATGCTCAGGAATCCCTTTGAAGGTCAATTATATATTGTGGATTACTTAAATATATTAACAACACTTAAAAATAGAAAATAATCCTATGACTTTTTTATTAAAACTACTCTGCAGTAAAATTTAACTTGATTTAAAATGTTAACTGTTAGATTTTAGTATGAAAAATTTTCCTCTTAAAAAGTTGCAGAGCTGTCTGGTGGAATTAAAATAGAGCCGTTTTCACTTTTGAGGACTTGAAGCAGAGGCAGAGGTGTTAGAATTACTTCACAGTAGTAATAATATTTAGACTTCTCATTACTGTTCTACAACTACCTTTTTGTTATTATTTAAGTATTTTTAGGGAGCCCATGAGATTTTTCAAGAAAATATTAGGTTTCCTTGGAAGTCTGTCTAGCTAATCGTCATCGTCTCTAGGATCTGTTGTAGAACTGTAGCAGTGATTCATGTATGGTGATTACACTGCGGGTGGGAGGAGCTCAAGAGTCAGAAACTAGAATAAATACAAAACTTTCAGAATTTTTATTTTACTGTTTTTTCTAGTAGGGTTGATGATATCCATTTCATCTAATAGCACATAGCTAATTATTTGATGATTTAGAAGTGCTAGGATTATTTTTGATTCTTCAACTGTAACAAAAACTTGTGCCTAGAACTCTGCTGGTCTTCTTACTATGAGCTTGGAACGGGATCTTCTTGATGCTGAGCCCATGAAGGAACTTAGCAGCAAGCGTCCTTTGGTATGCTCTGAAGTTAATGGGCAGACAGTTCTTTTAAAGGTAACCGTAAGTTCTGACTTGTGGGAAATTTAGAAGTTGGGGAGTGGTAGTGTTATTTTTCAGGAAAGAAAACCCATTGCTTATTTTCTAAAGAATGTAAGTTGATTGGCATGATGATTGTTCTTCCAGTCTAGTTGTCAGACTAATGTTTTTGGTATGTGTGTGGTACTGGGGATTGAACCCAGGGATGCTCTACTTCTGAGCTAATACCCAGCCCTTTTTATTTTTTATTTTGAGACAGAGTCTTGAGAAGTTGCTCAGGCAGGCCTTGAACCTATGATCCTCCTGTCTCAGCCTGCTAAGTACTGGGATAATACATGTGCACCACTGCACTCAGCTCAGAGCTTTGACTTTTCCTCATTTCCCTAAACAATATCCATCTTTAATAGGATTAACTGCTTTCTTTTTTTGGATGAGTTTATTACATTCTATCCAGTTGCCTTTTAAAATTCCCTCTTTCTTAAACATTTCTCTTCAAAATCTCAGCTATGTGGCCAACACAAGCTTCTTCTGCTTCTTAATTTCTCTGGTGATTGATCTGGAAAAGTGTTAATCATAATAATTAGATATTTAAATTAGCCTTAGTTGCTACACATTCTAGAATGTACAGTGAGCTACAGGTAGAATTGTTCTTTTCTTTCCCCATTATAGCATTCAAAGCAGACAGAAAAGGTACTTATAAAATTAAAAATTAAAATTTAATTTAATGTACATTAAAATCATTTGTTACATTTAAGTTGGAGTTATGTATAGAGTGGAATTTTTAATCTTGGGATTACCAGTGCCTCTTTGTTTTGCTACAAGGGCTATTCTGTGGATGTTGACACAGAAGCCACAGTGATTCAGAGAGCAGCTACTTACCACAGAGCTTGGAGAGAAGCTAAAGAAGATTCTGGGTTGCTGCCATTGATATTCCTGTTTTTGTGTAAGGTAAAATTCTTATGCTTATCTCTTGAAGAAAACATTTTAGTTAAAATAAGTTTTGGCTCCAAGTTTTAGGGTAGTAATTCATTCCTTCTAACATAAAGCAAAAGTTATAGAATCAGCGTATAATAAAATTATGTTGAAGAAATTTTCCCTTTGAGTCACATCCTTTGTTTTGCCTTTTAGTCTGATCCTGTGGCTTATCTGATGGTCCCATACTATCCTCGGGCAAACCTGAGTGCTGTTCAAGCGAGCGTGCCTTTAACTCCAGAAGTAAGTACAGACACTGTTCCACGGGTGCACGAGACAGCAGGTCCTTCCACATGCTATGCCATGTCAGATTTTGACTTACGTTATTATATTTAATTGTCACATTAGCCCTGTGATACGAGTTATACTGTTATATGGATGAAAAAAATAAGGTTTAGATAAATTAAGTGACTTGCACAGAGTCCTCAGACAGAGGTAGAGTTGAGCTTGAAATTAGATCTTTCTGGTTCCAAACCCCAAGCTTATAACTATTAAGCTGTGCTGTATGTGAATTGCCTAGTATAGCACTTGGTATTATAAATGCTTAAGTGGCAGCTTTAATTTTTATCATTGCAAATTTAAAATTAGTAATAACAAAAAGGAGGCCCTGATTCTTCCTCCCGAGTAACACTGTTTCAGTCTCTCTTCTAGCTGCTTTACATGGTTGTCATTTTTAATCTAAGTCCATTTAGAGACTGCAGAATGTGTATATATGCATAGATAGGTTCTCTTTCTCGTGTGTGCATACACACACATCATAATTAAGGCTTCATCTGGCCTATAATTATTTATGCTGTATTCTTAATAAAGGTTCATTTGGAGGAAACTTTACTCATTTCCAGAACAGTCTTGTAGTAGAGAAAGGATTCATGTATTAAAATGTTTTGCCTATTTCTGACCTCTTTTGTCTGTACTTATCTATAGGAAGCTCTAAAGGTCATGAAAGGTGTTGCCCAGGGCCTGCATACATTGCACAAGGCCGGTATAATTCATGGATCCCTTCATCAGAACAATGTATTTGCTTTAAATCGTGAACAAGGAATCGTTGGCGATTTTGACTTCACCAAATCTGTGGTAAAATATCATGGTTTTACAGATGGGTTCTAGATTTGATTTATATTACTAGGAAGCAGCTCAGCCACATATACATGATACTTACACACGATACAGTAATGTGTGGCAGTATCTGTGCTTTCAGTTAAGGTGTATCCTGTAGTACAAGCAGTTCCCTATCAGGTGGTAGAACAAGAGTTTCTAAGTTTTTGTGTTGTATATTTAACCATAAATCTTAGGAGCAACCTGAAATATACTCAGTAGCATTGACAACATTAATCATCAGTTATTTTATCATCATCAGGAAACATACATTTACTAGAAAATATGTAAGAACCTTTCTCTGCAGGTGTCCCCTCTTCCCCATAGATTAATGTAAATATACATACTTTGTTATTTTTTTATTATAATGTGCATTTTTAGAAACCTGGGAACTTTGGACTTTTTCACTTAGTTTAAGTTCTGGTTCAACTCAATGGCTGTTAGTTTAGTGCCATGTTACCTTAGGGTAGGCAGTTGGTAGAGATAGCAGAGACCGGACAATTAAGAGCATGTTGTGAAAATTTTTTGATAGAATTGGCAATCTCAAACTATACATGATCATGAGGGAGCAATTTCCTCTTATTTATTTATTTATTTAAATTGACAAAATTGTATGTGTTTATTGTGTACAAAATGTTTTGAAATATATATAATATGAAATAGCTAAGTCAGCAATTCCCATTTTAAAATTAGCAGCTTTATTGAGATATACTTCAAATGTCCTAAAGTGTACAGTTCAGTGGTAGTTATTAGTATAAAGTTGTTCATTGATCACCATCTTCTAATTCCAGAATACTCTACCACTCCCCAAAAGAGAACCCATGTCGATAGCAGTCACTCTCCATTTCTTCCTCTACACAGGCCCTGGAAACCACTACTCTACTTCCTGTCTCTTTGGATTTTCCTATTCTGGACCTCTAACATAAATGAAATCACAATATGTGACCTTTTGCTATTAGCTTATTTTGTTTAGCGTAACATTTTCAAAGTTCATCCATGATGTGGAATGCATCAGATCAGAATTTCACTTTTTATGGCTTAAATATATTTCATTCTGTATTTATTATCAACTGACAGACATTTGGGTTTACAGTTTTAGGTCATTATGAGTAATGTTGCTGTGAACATCTGTGTATATGTTTTTGTGTAGATGTTTTCATTTCTCTTGGGAGGAGAATTACTGGGCCATGTAGTAACTTTCACTGTTTAAGTGATTGCATCATTTCACATTCTCACAAGCAATATATAAAGATTCCAATTTCTCTACATCCTTGCTACCTTTTGTTGTTATCTGAGAAGTTTCCTTTGACTACTGTATGTCATAATGCTTTATGCCTTGGTCTCTGCATGTCATAGGGTAATGCCACCAGTATTTATGTAGTCTCAATAGCTTTGATATGGTAGCTTAAAAAAAGCAGAAAGTGGAGATGTAAAACTGTAAAAGCTGGATTGTATGCCAGGTGTGGTGGTGCATGCCTGTAATCCCAGTTCTTGGGAGGCTGAGACAGGAGGATCACAAGTTTGAGGCAGCCTCAGCAATGTAGCAAGACTCTCGGCAACCCAGTGAGACTGTTTCAAAACAAAAAATAAAAGGATCTGGAGATGTAGCTCAGAAGTAAAATGCCCTGGGTTTAATCCCCAGTACTTCCCACCCCCACATGCACACCCAAAAAAGCTGGATGGTGAAGCACTTATACAGATTGATTTGCTGAAATATTTATTTTCTTATATTAGTTTATCTGAGAATTAAGATAAAATTATGAGAAAAATAACTAAATAATGAGTTTTAAAAGGTTTTCAGCTAGCCGGGCGTGGTGGCGCACGCTTGTAATCCCAGTACTTTGGGAGGTGGAGACCGGAGGATCCGGGTTCGCGGCCAGCCTCAGCGCGCATGTGCGTGCGATCAATCTCTCCTCTCTCCTCTCTCCTCTCTCTCTCTCTCTCTCTCTCTCTCTCTCTCTCTCTCTCTACCTAGCGAGGCCCTCCGCAACTTCGTGAGACCCGGTTTCAAAAATAAAGCATAGAAAAAATAGGGCCGGGGGCGTGGCGCGGAGGTAGAACGCCCCTGCGTTCAATCCCCGGTACCGCAAAAAAAAGGTTTTCAGCTGCTGGGCATGGTGGCACATGCTTGTAATCCCAGTACTTGGGAGGCTGAGACAGGAGGATTGCAGGTTTGAGACCAG
>PVJS01062156.1:0-10809 GCA_004027185.1 Glis glis | reverse complement strand
TTTGGGAGGCGGAGACCGGAGGATCCGGGTTCGCGGCCAGCCTCAGCTCTCTCTCTCTCTCTCTCTTCCTGTCTGTCTGTCTCTCTCTACTTAGTGAGGCCCTCCGCAACTTCGTGAGACCCGGTTTCAAAATAAAGTATAAAAAATAGGGCCGGGGGTGTAGCGCGGAGGTAGAACGCCCCTGGGTTCAATCCCCGGTACCGCCAAAAAAAAAAAAAAAAAAAAAAAAAAAAAGAACCTTGGGAGGATAATTTCCATTTTAAAATGAGGTAGCAGAAGCTGGGTGCAGTGGCACACATCTATAATCCCAGTACTTGGGAAGTTGAGACAGGAGGATCGCAGGTTTGAGCAACTTAGTGAGACCATCAGTAACTTAGAAAGACTATTTCAAAATAAAAAATAGGGATGGGGGTGTTGCTTGGAGGTAGAATGCCTTTGAGTTCAATCCCTCCAGTATAAAAATAATGTTATTATTTTATATTTCCAGTATAAATAATAATAACAATAATAATAATGATAATGTATCAGATTGATATAACATGACACAATTCCAAGAGTAATGCACTAAGAGTAAAGAAGCCTCAGATTAAGATGTAAGATGCTAACATTAATTACTTCTTTAGTTTATTAAGCTTGTATAAGTGGAATGGAATACTCTGGATAGTATTTTAAGCTCTGCCGCAATTACAAAATTACTTCAACCTGTCTCAGTTCTTTGTCTAGTAAGTAAACTGAGACTTTAGCATGTGTACCATATCATGTGGCCCAGCCCATTTTCCTCCTATTGCTGCCTTTTTTGAATGGCTCAGGATATCTATTACCTTAGCAAGAATTAATGAAATATCCAAGGTGAACCAGCACTAAGGACATAAACACTCCAGTACAAGTCACTTAGATTGAATAAGGGTGAGAACAAAATAAATGGGAAGCAGATTTATATATTCTCTTGAGAAACACATACATTTCCTGAACAGAGTAAGTCTTGTAGTATGGACAAGAGTTACCTTGACTAGAAAGATGCTTTTTCCTGGGTAGAGAAAACTCTACTATTTTCTTTTCTAAGATGAATTTCTGGGTTGACAAATTACAAAATGAGTACTAACTAACCATGTCTCATGATCTTAAAGGTTGCAGCTTGTATTCGGTGCATATTTTAATCTAAAATCTCATTAACGTGATCTTTTATATTTCACATTAAATAAAAAATTAAAACATTGTTAAGCCGGGCGTGGTGGCACATGCTTGTAATCCCAGTACTTGGGAAGCTGAGACCGGAGGATTTGTGTTTGTAGCCAGCCTCAGCTACTTAGTGAGACCCTCCACAACTTAGTGAGACCCTGTTTCAAAATAAAGAATAAAAAATAGGGCTGGGGGTATAGCTCAGAGGTAGAATGCTCCTGGGTTCAATCCCCAGTACCAACAACAACAACAAAAATCATTGTTAAGTACAAAACAGAGCATTTGTTTATTTCACCTATATAGGGAAATGTAGTATGGCATGGTGTTTAATTTGACCAGTGATACAAAGGTTTCGTTTATTTTCTCAGTTTCATTGGATGCAGGAAGACTTACCACAAATGTGGATCTTGGGTGCTTCTGTATTTTATATATAGCTGAGCCACATATTAAGAAATATCCAAGCCGGGCGTGGTGGCGCACGCTTGTAATCCCAGTACTTCGGAGGCGGAGTCCGGAGGATCCGGGTTCGCGGCCAGCCTCAGCTACTTAGTGAGGCCCTCCGCAACTTCATGAGACCCGGTTTCAAAATAAAGTATAAAAATAGGGCCGGGGGTGAACGCCCCTGAGTTCAATCGCCGGTACCGCAAAAAAAAAAAAAAAAAGAAAAGAAATATCCAAATAGTAATTTGAGAATAATTCCCACCAGATACTCCTTTTCATCTCAGGTTCTGATCTCATAAATTATTAGGTATATTTTAATTTTTTTATCTAGTCTCTCTTCCCCCTCATTGCTGACCTCAAGTAGGAAATATAATCTTAATGGTAGAAAACCCTATTTAATGCATGGAATCATTTCAATGAATTCCATTTCCATTTGTGTAGTTTTCTTCTCACTTATCACTCAACCATTTTACCACCCTCCTGCGAAAATGCAGTCCTCATTGTTTCTCTAATTTTCAGACCCTGCACAAGTAATTGCTAAGTTTATGAAGTCAGTCACAAGAGGTATGTTCATGTTTGATTGATTATTTTGGAGAGTTCAGCCCTTGCATTAGACCATATTTTATTGAACTATTACACAGTTCTTCCCTTTGCTAAGAGTTCTTTGGAATAAAGATAAATATAGCTGTAAAACAGCATAATTTAATTTATCTAATTCTGAACCCTATTGAGATTATGATTGTTCTAGTTTATAATTGCATACATATAAAGATTTAATTAGTGACAAAATAATAATAACCATATTAGTAATAAGGTTGGGAAGAAGGGAAGTGAGAGAAGAAGAAAGAGTAAAAGATGTAGGTATTGAAAGCCTGCCACATACCAGGCACCATGCCAATCGCTTTGTCCTCAGTGAGTCTAATCTTTACAACATTAAGTGTCATGTTTGTTATCTTCACTTTAAGATATGATACACAGTTACAACACACCAATAAAAGTATATTAAAAATAAGATAGTTGAAGTTCAGCAAGGTCAAGTGACTTGCTAATTATAATTACACTAGTACAATAGTTAACATTTGTTTAGAATACCCTATGTGGTATAATTGAGCCATACATGTTATCTTCTTTAATTCTCAAAATAACCCTATGAGGTAGGGATTTTTTTTATTCCACATGTAGAGGCAAAAAAAAAAAACTACCAAATGAAGGATTTAAGAATTCCCAGTGTTGACAAACTGATAAGTAATTCCACAGGAATTCAGAGCTGGGACTTGAACTCAGTAAATCGTACAAGGACCAGAAGATTTACCATGATCAACTAAACTTTTCAGGATATTTTCTGTAGTGTCTATCATGAAGCTGTAATATTATAGATGCAAATAGTAGGAGTGAATTTTAAACCTATGTCTAAAACACAAGGAAAAGAAATCCTCAGCCAGGAATGCCAAAGCTACTGTTCATGTGTGTCATCTAGTTTCTTTCCTGTTCAATTCTGTCCTCTCCTTCTGTCATTCTATTGAACTGCATAAAGCTTACTAACTGTTCAGTTACAAGGGACACAACCATTTTTCTTTTTCTTATGTGTTGTTTTTCTATAGTTATAATTTGTCATGCTCTCTTTTAGTGTGTGCGTGTGTGTATGGAGAGAGAGAGAGAGAGAGAGAGAGAGAGAACGTGCTGCTTCTTTCTTCAACACTTTATTTCATTTGCTTTTTTCCCAGTCAGTCGTCTTGCACATTTTCTTATTCTGCTTTTTTTTTTTCTCTCTCTCTCTAGTTGTCTTATCTGGTACCTTCTTTGTTAAGTGTCTTTCCTCTACCGTCTTGTCAATATCTTCTGTGTTCTATAGTCCGAGCTCCCTGTATTTTACCCGGGTTATTGCTGTTGCTGCTTCCGGCTCCATTGAGCTCAGAGAAGAATCCCTATACTGAAATCACTCTGTTGTTTCTTTCATTCTCGCTCATGGGATATGAAGCTCAGTCATTCCCTCAAAGCTTCATCCAACATTGGCCTTAAAATTGCCCTCTACCATAAAGTCTGAGCGCTTTTCATAATTACAGACTGAATGAGAATGCTGCAGAGGGAAGGTAAATTTGTCTGTCGAGACAATTAAGGAAAAATTTAAAGAACATAAATCAATAAAAGTTTAAACTTGGAAACATTTTATATGTGATTGTTCAATTATAGCTCCAAAAATGTTAAAGTTGTTAGATATCCCTTAATGTAATGTCATTTACATTCATAGGAATTTGTCTATATTCATATGGATACTTATATTTTGAATAGCTTCTTCCAACTTCCTTTTCCATCGCTATTTTCAATTTAAGAAAATATTACTCAGGCTTGAAGGCCAAACTCAAATGTCAGCTCATTTATTAAACCTTTTATAAGCGTCTCCTCTGGCAGAAGAAATAACAACTCTTCAAGTTCTTTTGCAATTTTTAGACCTCTGAATTGTAGGAATTAGCAAGTTGTACTGAGAGCAATACAAATAACCACCATCAATACTAAATTTGGAGATCTTTAAGTTAAAGAAGTTTTTCTAATTTACCATCTTGTTCTTAGCACCTGCTATTAGACAGACACAGTTGATAATGAACAGATGTTTCAATACTTGTTTATAGCATGTTTGCTTATATCCTTCAAGAAGTAGTCATCAATCCAGTACTGAACATATAATATTTGTAGGTGAAAAATTTCAGATAGCTAAAGAAGATAGAGCAGAGTAGGCAGGGAGAGAATGCAGACAGTGGCACAGTTCTGACACCTGTAGGAGAGACAGAAGGATGGAGGATTGAAGAAGAGCCTCAAAATGCAGTACAGTCCTGAGACACCTTGTTTCTAGCTGATGTGAAGTTTCTGAGCAAAGATCAGAAGAAACCCTCAACAGTAAGAGATGTCACAGTTGTAGTACCACCAGCAGCCCACCACAACCCCTTTCAGCCAATGACTGGAAGGAGCCTAGGAAGAGCTTGGCCTTGACACGAATACCATAACCATGCTCCCTGCAGCAGGAGCTCTTACAGGGAGTTTTCAGTAGCCTACCTTCCCCCCAACATCAGTCCTTCAAAAGAATACTTCTTTTAAGTTTCATTAGATTTATGTGTTGGAGAATGGGGCTTTGCTGCTAAAATCATTATACATTAAGTAAACTGAGTTAGGAGGTAGGAGACCTAGATTTTGGTCTTGCTTTTAGTACGTAGACACATGATGTCTATATGTCACACGTACCCTGTACACCTGATTTTTCTTTTGTATAATATCACAATAAAACTTTTTGTTTACAGTTGTGTGTGTATGTCTATCTCACACACACAAATATGTGCATGCACACACATATATATACACATATTTAGTGTCTCTGTGTGTGAATATATATGTATATGTATAAATGATTATATATAACAAAATTGTAATTGTGTAATTGTTACTCTTCCCAATTTAGTATTTACAGAGCTGAATGTTATGCTTCAGGACTTTGTGTAGGTTCTTCTTTGATAAATTGCTTTATTATGAATGCATTTTTCACTAGAATACTCAAAATGGAAATATAAATCATGTTATCTTGTGATTGAAAACTAGAATTAAGCATATAATAAATCCTTATTAAATTTTCCTAAGAACAGAGTTCTTACTATTCTGGAAGGACAGATGCAGGTAGCTAAATAGTGTTTTAATACATATTGTGCACATACCGAACTATACACATATACTTTTCTGAGCCTTTCACGTGAGCTAATGGATATCTCCTAGCTATGCTGCATTAGGTAATTATTACCACAAAATACTCCATAATAACCGCAGAATCTCAGAGGCATTCAAAAGTAAGTATATATTTAGACCAAAAATCTCCAGATAATTTTTAATTTTGTGGTTGAGGAGTCAGTTGATCTATGCCAAACAGTTTTTTCCGATTTCAGTTTGGCTCATTCACAGGACTATGGTTGTCTGAGGGATGCCACTAATTCAATCGCCTTTCATCTTACATCTGGATCCACTGGACTGGCCTGAGCATGGAATTCTCTTGGTTATGTTAAAGTGAAAGGGTCCAAATAAAAACATTGATACCCCTTTAAAGCCCAAGCTTTGAACTAGCACACTGTCAACCTCATTTTAGTGGCCAAAGCAAGGTGAAGTACTCAAGTCACAAGGTCTAAGCTGTGTCCACAGAGGGGATTTCTGCAAGTTACATGGCAAGGTGTGGCTATAGGAAGGGATGAATTACTGAGACAAAGGATCCAATATACTTCAGATGCTAAGAGCCAATTAACTTTTATTGTATGGATGAGGAAACTGTGGCACAAAAATAATTTAAAACTTTCCCCAACCCCTAGGAAACCCTACATCTAGTTGAATATATTACTCCAATATAACCACAGCATGTAGTAGTATAAGTTTTAGGGCAAAAGACTTCAACAATTGCTCTTGAAAGATAGAAAAACAGTTGAAATAATAATAATAATAATAATAATGAAATGCAATGCTTAAACTTTTCAGGAAATTCTGTGTCTGATTCAAGTTCACAATATTCTTTGGTCTATTTCATCAGGTGGCTGAGTAAATCCTATTAATAATCTCAATATAGAATGCACCTGTCAGGATAATAAAAAATGTAACCAACACATCTAACACGCAGATAGTTTTTAGAGTTAGGTTTTCTTCTAACCACAGGAGGAAAGGAAGTGTTGCACTGCTGCTAGACGCAATCTAAGCATGAAGCCTGTAAGAGACCTCAAGTCTCTGTGAGTCATTGGTGTCCAGATTTAGCCTACTTGTTCATGCGAGCTGTCACGGAGAATCAGTAGAGGGCAAGGGAAGTGCTGTGACAAGGTGCCACAGAGGAGACAGCTAATTGGGACTCTGCAAACCAACGGATGTGTGAGGAACAGAGAAGTAGACCAGTTGTTGGGTTACACTATCTTTAGGGACTGACCAAAAAAGTCAAAAAATACAATTGGTCACAGATTCAGCATCTGTGATTTTTTAAAATAAAGCTAATTGTTAAAAATAAAATAATAAGGGAAAAACTGATTATTTCAACAACACATGATGAATTGTTTCCTTGAGTGTAAATTAAATCAATTCTCCTTTTGAAGAATTCTGAAAATGAGGTTAATATTATCCTTCCTAAATTTTAAGATTCTGAGATTCTAGAAAGGTAAGGTTCTCAAAGCCCATAGTTAGGATCTAAAAGCTGCAGGCTGCACTTCATCTTAGTGAGTCATTCTGCAGTTCTCAACAGAGACTTTATTGTTCTTTTTTGCACTATCTGTGTTGCAGGTGTTCCCTAGGGACTTGTAAAAATAACCTGAGAATGTATTGAAATTTTTAGAAGCCTTGACCAAAAAAAGATATGTTCTGCAATTACATTTAAAAAGAGTTGTTTTTTTGTTTCTCTAGAAGGTCAGAATATTAATGCTTTTGGAAGGAAAAGAAAAATATAGCCAGTGTGAATAAGCTTTTTAAAGGAATTATTATTTTGATATGCTGTCAATATTAACACAAAAGTATAAGTATTAATTTATATGAAAAGAAAATAATTTAAAAATGGAATTATAGGCTGGGCGTGGTGGCGCACGCTTGTAATCCCAGTATTTCGGGAGGCGGAGACCGGAGGATCCGGGTTCGCTGACAGCCTCAGCTCTCTCGCTCTCTCTTTCCCTGTCTCTCTCTATCTCTCTCTCTCTCCTTAGTGAGGCCCTCTGCAACTTCGTGAGACCCGGTTTCAAAATAAAGTATAAAAAATAGGGCCGGGGGTGTAGCGCAGAGGTACAACGCCCCTGCGTTCAATCCCTGGTACCGCAAAAAAAAAAAAAAAATGTAATTATACATGTACACTGATACTCAATGTAGTGTTAGTTATGATAGTAAAATTTTGGAAAAGTGAAATGAATGTCCAATAATAGGAAAATGGTTAACTCTGATGTGTACTGCACTACAAACATGAGCTTCTCCCGTTGTTTCCTAACATCAGGGGGATGCAGCTGCATCCGAGTCAATTTAGTTAGAATCAGGCACTTTGCCTCCTCCGGCTTCTTTACTCAGTTTATCCCAGTGCTCATCTCTGGCTTTGCTATGTATGTTCCCTGAGTAAATTTCCATACCTTTTCATTGCCTCAGTTTCTTCATTTGGAAAAGAGTAGAAACAGCAGTACCTACTTCACTGGTTTGGCCAAGATGGTGTAAGTACAACACTCAGATCAGTGTTTCACAAACAATAGCTGCTCAGTGAACATCAGCTTGCCACTGTTGTGAGAATTTGATGTAATCATTTCTATAAGTATTCCATTTTGCATGAAAAATGTTCATTGAATCCATCTTGAAAATGTCTACTCACTATTCCCAAACTATGATTCTTTTCCACTGAAATCCAACTCCTATTTTTTAGCCACTAAGATCTCAGTCTGGCCAATTCGCTTCCCTCCTTCACACCTGTCAGCAACCAGGCATGATAATACACATCTATAATCCCAGCTACTCAGGAGGCAGAGGCAGGAGTTTCACAAGTTCAAGACCAGCCTGGCAAGCTTAACATATAAAATAAAAAGGATTCAGAGTATAGGTCAGTGGCAAAGCACCCCTGGGTTCAAACTCTAGTACCATAAAAAACAAAAACAAACAAAAAGCCTGTCAGTGGTCTCCCCGAGCATATATGTCTGCCATGATTTTTCCCTGCTTAGAACTACAAGATCATTGTTATCACTCTGCCTTCTATTTTATGTGTTATCTAACCAAAAATAGTTAATGGATGAATAAAGTTTAATCTGTCAATTTTAGCAGGTGAGTATTCCCAAGTATAAGAGACATAGATATAGGCCTTAGCTTAATAAAAAAAAAATGCCTAGCATTTTACAAGGGAAACAATAACCATTTAAGTGACTTTTGAAAACCATATCTAAAATTCCAACTAAACTATTTAACTTATCACTATCATAAATAGAGGAAAAGACAGAATGGACAGAGCATTAATTGGAATTAGAAGACCTCTCATAACTTCTAGATATGAATTTCCTTCTCTGTATATTAATTTTGGATTGTGATTAGCTTCTGATCAATTTTTAAACATTGCCCAAAATCAAGGCATAAACTAACTTTATCTGTTGTTGAGTATTGAGCATGTTTTTTTAATAGTTACAATGATATATTTGAGATAACTTTATAATTTACAAAGTGATTTAAAATACACATCTGAACCTAGTCTATAACAGTTCTTCATGATTGAAAATATTGCACACATTGCACATAAAGTAACTAAATTTCAAAGAATTTAAATAACTAGTCAAAGCTGAGTGAATTCACATTTTCTGATTTTGTCTCCGCCCCCCACCCCAGTATCCCACACTGCCTCCCTTAGATCATGGTAAGATGATAAAACAGAAGTTTAAAGCAGAAAAAAGACTTTTTAATTCCTAGTTTTTAATAATTCTATGTAAAATAACTTCCTGGCCTTTTGATTCATTAGCATTAGGATGCAAACTTACCACTTGAAGAGTAACATGGTTTCATAAAATGCACGGGGATCAAAAGATCCTTGTTCTCATTTAAACCCAAACACTTGACTGACTGACTAGCTTGAAGAATGTGAGAGAACCTCTCAAGTCAGCTAACTCACCATTGAAACAAGATTAGGAAATGCCCAGTGTAGCACAACTTTAGAGACAGTAAAAAGATCAGTGATTGACAAGGGGTAAGAAAGAAAGGAAGGAATAAATAGGCAAAGCACAGAGAAATTTTAGGGTATTGAAATTATTCTTTGTGATGCTATAATGGTGGAAACCTGTCATTACATTACACCTTTATCCTAATCCATAGTCTGGACAATGACAAGCATGAACCCTAATGTAAACAATAGAGTTTGGGTGATAATGATGGATTAGTGTAGGTTCATCAATTATTGACAGTGGAGGAGACAGTGTGAGGGGGGAATAGCTGAGAAATCTTGGTACTTTCCACTCAGTTTTGCTAATAACCTAAAACTCCTCTAAAAATAAAGTATATGTAAAAAACTGTAGGATTCTAAAATGTACTGCTTTTTACCAGTAAATCTAAAAACTTTAAAAAAATTGGCAATTTTATTTAAGAGAAATTGTACAGGTTGCCAATGTAAGAGGATTGTTGTGAAACAATATGAGAGAGTTAAAAAGTGTTTTGATAATTATAGGAATTGCAGAAAGTTATAACTTTATTAGCATTGTCACTAATTATTGTCATCTATATTTTTATTATTTAGTAGAATGGGGATAACTATTGAAATGATGTGATGAGAAATATAATCAGGATTTGAGCTGGAGATGAAGCTGTTGGAAACTAACCTAAAAAATGAGTGGAAAACTGTCTAGTTAATTACTATAGACATTTTCTTTTTAAAAAATTCAACCTTGAAGCCAGGTATGGTGGCACACACCTGTAATCCTAGTACATGGGAGACTGAGACAGGAGGATCACAGACTTAATGCCAGCCTTAGCAACTTAGCAAGGCCCTCAACAACTTAGTGAGACTGTTTCAAAACAAAAAATAAAATAGGGCTGGGGGTGTAGCTCGGAAATAGAACACCCTGGGTTCAATTCTCAGTACACACACACACAAGCGTACACACACACACACACACACACACACACACACACCAACCTTGAAAAATCATACTTTAAGGAGCACATTTGTAATGGCTTGAGTTTAGATTGTCCTCCTAGACCTCATGTAGACAAGGCAGCCATGTTGGAGGTGGGGCTTGGTTGCTAAGGAGGGGTCCCTGGGGTGTGGTCTTGGGTATTATATATGGTTCCTCCTCCCCTTGCTCTCTTGACACAATCCTGGAACTCCGACCGGCGGAGTCCAGGAAAGACGACACACAGACACTTCAGTACAGATGGTGCAGCTTCCTCTTTATTAACATCTGCAGCTTTCTCTGCTTCCTCTCTCAGCTTCCTCTTTATTTTTCCTCCTCAGCTTCTTCCTTATTAACATCGGCATCCTGCTTATATTATGTACGAGCAACCCCTCCCCAATCACGCCAGAAGCAATCCTCCAATCACACCTCTCTCACGCCATATACACGCAGGCCAGGCTTTTTCTCATAGGTTCTCCAGCAGCAAGCACGCAATGAGCATGCACCAAATGCGTGCGCTTCCCAACTGCGCATGTGCTAGGTCTGGTAAACAAGTGCAGGTCACGAGACTTGGCAGCCC